>RJVU01068251.1:188311-243597 GCA_003731715.1 Anabarilius grahami | reverse complement strand
GGCGTTTTTTTTTTTTTTTTGGTGGCGGAAACGGGCTTCCATTGCAAGCTATCAATCCACTAGATAGTGCGCACAGACTTTGAAAGGTTTGCGAGCTGAACGTGCACGAGATGGAGCGGGACACGGAAAATGAAGACCTATACCCGCGGCTTTTATTTTCTTTCACACACAGCACAGAGAAACAACTTTCTGATAAAGCGATCAAACTGCCTGTCAAGTGATAGACGAAACTGACAATGATTTTATCTTTTTTAAACAGAAGGCATGTGGATAAACATTCACAGCCATGATGTACAGAACACCACTCAAAGATATAGAAGAAAATGAATAACAACCTTTTGGATCAATAAACCTTAAAATATATATATACATAACTGCAGAAAGGCCACACTGTAGATAGATATACATTTCATAAGTCGGCAAATCAAATTAAATCGTCTAAATTGCCTGTGAAAGCAAGCTTTAACTAATCTACAGCGCAACATCGATGCACCAAAGAACAAAAATTTATTTAATAAAAAGATTTAAACATTTTTAATCAAACATTAATTTACAGAATTGAATTAGAACAGAATATACTGTTCTAAAAAATAAAAATAGCTTAATTTAAAAAAATGAAATAATCATAATCAAGTCAAAACTGCAAAATGCCTGAAGTGCAGGGGAACATATATTCAAATCGCTAAATTAGATAACCCAGAGTGATCAATAAATAAATTAAAATTAAATAAATTATTAAAATAATGAAAGTATAGCCAGAATTGTCAACTTTGTCTTTTTAACTGCAGAGACAATAAACGCTTAACTGGAGTGGCAGCCTTTTTAGCTAAACATTCACAGCATCCAAAACTCAAATTAGAACCGGCTGAAATGTTTTGAAATCACTTGTACCCTGCCTGATTGAAAAAAATCCAGTCTTTCACGTGATCTGCCGGTGTCCGTTTGAGTCTTTTCAAATAGCACGCTATAGAGTACCCCAGGGATGACGTGTTTTTGTAGGCCAACCCGGAAGTTAGCGGCGCATGGGTTCCCTCGGTTGAAAGCCTATGCATTTTTCCCATAGACTTTTGGAAAATCGCAGAAAATAAGCTCTGTGTTTAACAAAGGGTTATGACACTTACACGTTTTGTCTATCAAGATAATCTTTACAAATTAACATAACATTTATAGATTTTGAAGCTTAAATAAAGTCGTCAGATATAAAAAGCTAACAGTAGGCTATAAACGGACTACAGCGCACCATGGTCACGGATCAACGTCGTCACCACCAAGCATCCTCAAACTTTATTTAGAAAGCAACTTTATTTAAAAACATGCTCTCTGATTATGATCTGCGCTGTGTATGAATACTTATCCACTTTTTCATGAGAAATACTGTCCAAATGTCCTGTTTGTCATGATGACGTCTAAAGTCCCTGCCAAAGGAAGTAGTCCCTTTAGCAATTTGTTAGCAACCGCCGATTTTAAGACACAGTAAAAGTTTAAAAAAATCACAAGTGGGTTATAACTGGTGTGTTTTATGTCATAAATCAAAACGTGAAAGTATTTAGAGGCTTTGTTAACCACAGACCTTAACATTTAGCAAAAACCCATTCAAAAAACCATAGACTTTACGGCGTTGGAACCGGAAGTCCTAAAATGCTAACTCGCTTCCGGGTTTTGCCTACAAAAATGCGTCATCCCTGAGGCCCTCTATAGTCAGCTCATTAATGCTGGCCAACAGAAGCACGCCGCAATGTTTGTCGTTGTTGAGTACTAGGACATGAGCTGTTGGCACAACTTGCATCGTATGTTTTTTGGATCATCTTTTACCATTTCAAAGTGCATCCAATTCTACCCTTTAGATTTTCTTATCCCAGACATTGTTAAAGATTTAATCCCTGCTGCCAAGATGCTCCTCTGCCGTTCACGGATCATGGAAGTGAAACTTAAATCTGTCACAGCGGGGTTGGATTTATTCACACACATTAAAAATATTTATTAAAAGCTTCTTTCTTTTCACATTTTTATTTATAGTATTAACATAATAGGCTGTATATTAACCTATTGGGAGAGAACAGGTACATCTATGTAAAATCAGATATTGAGCGCCCCCATATCTCGTTTCATAACACCTCTGCGAAGATTCGACTGTGAGATTGGTAGTCGAATCAGGCTCCTCCTATTGAAGCATCGAATTGTCGACTCTTCAGGATCACCCCTAATATAGAGACAGAGTGACATGCGTCATAATCTGAAAACCACGCCCACCGGGGGGAAAACAATCCAGCTGTCTCCATTGACATTGTATAGCGTGATGCTGCCTCCTTGTCATTTCTGACCTATAACAAAAAATAGAACAATGTCTAAAAGCTGCTATTTGACAAGGTGTACAGCAAATATATAAGCTGTCGACCCAAAAAAACTAATGTTTAAGAACACAAAAGTGGATAAAGGCAGTGAGACAGAGTCAAACGGGTCATATTACTATAAGGACTACACTGGAGGGGAACGTAATCGGTGAAATAATTCTTTAACATGGTTAAAAATAATGAATGTTTTTTTCTTTGTTTGTTTAGCATAACCTGTCGCTGATTACGTTCCAATGTTCTCCCTCCGGTGTGGGTATGGCCTAAATGCGCTCTGTCTCTGTCAGGGAATGAACACAGAGAGAGGATCCAAGTGCAAGTAAAAGAATATTTATTGACAGAATACGCTGTACAATAACTTCACTCCAAAAGGGTAGTCGTTGCAGTGACTGAGGCATGCTGAAGCAAAGATGAACAGGGTGGCGCAGGGCTGCAACGGGTATCAGAAACCAAGGATAATCCAACCCAGACGCGGGCACAAGACAACAGTCCATAAATCCAGGAAACAGGACGTGAAACACGGAACACACGACACCGGGACAGCCTGCAACGAACTGACAAAGACACCATGTAGACACGCACATAAAATAGCAAACACAGAACAAGACACGGCTGGCAGCACATCACAATCAGACAGGTGGGTGACGCCCACACAATCACTCACTCACAGGCAACACACACCACAACCACACGAGGGCGAGTAAGTGAACCCATGAACTGTGACAGTACCCCCTCTCCTACGAGCGCCTCCTGGCGCTCCCAGGAGAGCCTACCTGTCGATTGTAATCATCAATGAGAGAGTGATCCAGGATGTCCCTGGCAGGAACCCAACTCCTCTCCTCCGGACCGTAACCTTCCAAGTCCACCAAGTACTGGAATCCGCGTTCCCTCCGCCTAGCGTCCAAGATACGACGGACCGAATAAGTACGTTCCCCATCTACGAGTCGCGGCGGGGGAGGAACCTGAACCGGCGGATTAATGTTAGGATGAAAAACAGGTTTAATTTTAGACACGTGAAAGACGGGATGAATTCTGCGGTACGCTGGTGGCAATTTGAGGTGGACAGTCACTGGGCTAAGAATCTTGGTGACCGTAAACGGGCCAATGAATTTGGGTGCTAACTTGTTACTCACGGAGCGGAGCGGAATGTTCTTGGATGAAAGCCACACTTTTTTACCAAAAACGTATACGGGAGGCTTCAGCCGGTGGCGATCGGCCTGGGCCTTGGTGCGCGCTCCCACCTGAAGAAGAGTCTCTCGGGCTCTTCTCCACGTCTGACGACACCTCTGGACGAAGGCGTGAGCAGAGGGGACCGCGACTTCGGATTCCAGACTGGGAAAAACAGGTGGCTGGTAACCTAGACTACACTGAAAAGGCGACAGGCCCATAGCCGACACTGGTAACGAGTTGTGTGCGTACTCCACCCAAGGAAGCTGCTGACTCCAGGAGGAAGGATTCTGAGCAACCCGACATCGCAACATTCTCTCCAAATCCTGGTTGGCTCTCTCAGCTTGCCCGTTCGTCTGGGGATGGAACCCAGATGACAAACTAACAGTCGCCCCCAGTAAACGACAAAACTCCTTCCAGAATTTGGAGGTAAATTGGGATCCCCTGTCCGAAACCACGTCTACCGGGAGGCCATGGATACGGAAGACGTGATTAATGACAGTAACCACTGTCTCCTTGGCAGTGGGTAATTTGGGCAAGGGGATGAAATGTGCCACCTTCGAGAACCGGTCCACTACGGTCAAAATCACCGTATTGCCCTGTGAAGGAGGGAGGCCTGTGACGAAATCTAGCGCTATGTGGGACCAGGGTCTCGAAGGGACAGACAGCGGTTGAAGGAGCTCCTCTGGGGGACGATTGGAAGTCTTACCACGAGCGCAGACAGAGCAAGCCAACACAAAATTGTGAATGTCGCGAGCCATGCAGGGCCACCAGAATCGTTGTTTAACCAAAAAATTGGTACGACTAACCCCTGGATGACAAGCCAGATTGGAATCGTGGCCCCATCAGATAACGTCTGAATGTAACCCCTCTGGCACAAATAACCGACTCGGTGGGCACCCGGGCGGAGGCGTTACCCCTTCTAAGGCCATGCGGACCTTCGACTCGACCTCCCATGTGAGTGAAGAGACAATAAGTCTCTCAGGTAGAATACACTCGGGAGTGGACGGGCGCTCGGAACGATCAAAAACACGAGATAATGCATCGGGCTTGATGTTTTTGGACCCGGGACGGTAAGATAGAGAAAAATCAAAACGACCGAAAAACAGAGCCCACCGAGCCTGCCTAGAGTTAAGTCGTTTAGCGGATCTGATATATTCAAGGTTCTTATGATCAGTCCAGACGATGAAAGGTACCCCCGAACCCTCCAACCAGTGACGGCACTCTTCCAAATCTAATTTGACCGCCAGCAGCTCCCTGTTACCAATGTCGTAATTGCGTTCGGCAGCGGTTAAACGATGTGAAAAAAACGCGCAAGGATGCATCTTATCGTCCGCTGCGGAGCGCTGGGATAGAACTGCACCTACCTCCACCTCTGACGCATCAACCTCCACCACAAACTGACGTGAAGGATCAGGGGCGACAAGAATGGGAGCCGAAACGAAGCGGCTTTTGAGTTTGGAGAATGCAGCCTCAGCTGCATCCGACCACCTGAACGCCGTTGCGGGGGAGGTCAAGGCAGTCAGAGGAGCGGCTAGTTGGCTGAAATTGCGAATAAAACGCCGGTTAAAATTGGCGAATCCCAAAAACCTCTGCAGGGCCTTGCGGGAATCTGGAATTGGCCAATCCACCACAGCCTTAACCTTGTCAGGATCCATGCGCACCCCCTCGGACGATACAATGTACCCCAAAAATGGAACTGACTGTGCATGGAAAGCGCACTTCTCCGCCTTGACAAAAAGCCCATTCTCTAACAGCCTCTGGAGCACTCGTCTGACGTGTTGCACATGTTCCTGGAGAGAAGAAGAAAATATCAGTATGTCGTCCAGGTAGACATATATGAACTGATCGACCATGTCTCTCAACACGTCATTGACGAGTGCTTGGAAGACGGCGGGCGAGTTGGAAAGGCCGAAGGGCATAACCAAGTATTCAAAGTGCCCTCTAGGGGTGTTAAAAGCCATCTTCCACTCATCCCCCTCCCTAATGCGGACCAAATGATAGGCGTTGCGCAGGTCTAATTTCGTGAATAGAGATGCGCCCTGCAGCCGTTCAAAGGCAGAAGACATCAATGGCAAAGGATAAGTATTCTTTACCGTGATGTTGTTCAGTCCTCTGTAATCAATGCACGGCCGCAGGGACCCATCCTTCTTACCCACGAAAAAAAAACCTGCCCCCGCGGGAGACGAGGAAGGGCGGATGATCCCAGCTGCCAGAGAATCAGAAATATATTTCTCCATGACCTCCCTTTCTGGACTAGAAAGTGAATATAACTTGCCTTTGGGCGGAGAAGACTCTGGAACTAAGTCTATGGCACAGTCAGCCTCCCGTCCCGCCACCAAACGGTCGAACACTCGCCTCATCTCCAGCATGGGCGGTTGTTCTCCCACACCGCCGTTCCCCATAACGCCGCTCGTCCAGTCAATAACGTCATAACCAACGCTACTTTAGACTCCTCCGAAGAGAATGTGTTAGGTTGCAGAGAGAAATAGAGCACTTAGACAAAAAAGCTCTACAAGCATCAGGTTCTCCACCATACTTCTCAGGTGCAGGAATACGTGGTTCTTGTTGCGTGCTGGCGAATAAGTGGGGAACGGACGGTGGGGCTGGCGCAGTGGGAGACGAAAGATGTAATACCTGGGTCGAGAGCTCGGCCACCTGCGCCACCAACGCTTGCACGGCACGAGCAGTGGCCATCACCTGCTCGTCCTGCTGATCCATCCGTTGATCGCTCCTGCTCAAATACTCCTGAAGATCCGACGACCTTGCTGGATCCATATTTGGTCAGTTCGTTCTGTCAGGGAATGAACACAGAGAGAGGATCCAAGTGCAAGTAAAAGAATATTTATTGACAGAATACGCTGTACAATAACTTCACTCCAAAAGGGCAGTTGTTGCAGTGACTGAGGCGTGCTGAAGCAATGGCGTGCAGAGGCAGATGAACAGGGTGGCGCAGGGCTGCAACGGGTATCAGAAACCAAGGATAATCCAACCCAGACGCGGGCACAAGACGACAGTCCATAAATCCAGGAAACAGGAAGTGAAACACGGAACACACGACACCGGGACAGCCTGCAACGAACTGACAAAGACACCATGTAGACACGCACATAAAATAGCAAACACAGAACAAGACACGGCTGGCAGCACATCACAATCAGACAGGTGGGTGACGCCCACACAATCACTCACTCACAGGCAACACACACCACAACCACACGAGGGCGAGTAAGTGAACCCATGAACCGTGACAGTCTCTATACTTAAATACTACATAAACCCGCCTCCTGTGGGCGATATCTTGATCACCCCAGAACTGAACTTGAGACACGCTGACAGGCAGGAGTGGACTCTATTGACCAGCCGCCACTGAAATACATATAAGAACGTTTTTGATGTGTACTGAACTAACATTACATTTCCTCTAAAGCTGAATGCACAGTTATGTTCACATTATGTAGTTATACGCTACTTAAATCATCTTTGAGAGAAAATGAGCCCCTGGTGGTGACCGGCACTGATAACTAGTTAAAAACGGCTCATAAACTGGACAAATCATGTTTCTCTGTAAATCTAGTGTTTTTCTGTGATGTTTGTTTGGGGCATAAAATATATCATTAACCTGATAGAAAAACAATTAAAGTCTTTGAGATGAGCTCAGTAATATAGTGAAACAACTGTGTGTGTTTTTAAATCTAAACCACTTTCACATACTCGATTCATCTTCTCCTACCCTCCTTTGACAATGTAGAACTGAAAATTAAAATCTCTTTACATCTGGAAAGAAATTCCTAACGTCAGCAACCTTTCATAAAGTTTCATCCAAAAATATTTGATTTCATCTAAAGAGTAAACCTGATCACAACCTGGGTAATATCTGACAGATCTGAAACATCAGATAAAAACCATCCTCATCCTCAGCCTCATTCATTTCATCCTCACCTCATTTTAGTAGTTTTTTTCTCTAGGCCGACATGAATTTCCTTTCCTGACACTATTCTGATCTTCAGTGCTTCCAGATTCTGTCACTACACAATCCCTGCTTCTCTGGCCTTCCATCCCCACAACATCATTTATTTCAGAGATCTGCACTTTAGCATCTCCTTCAACTAGGGCTGTAGCTAACCATTATTTTGGTAATCCAGTAATCATTCGATTATTCTAATGATTACTCGAGTAATTCGAGGTTTCATATATTTAAATACACATAAGTATTAGTGACAATACATTTAGAGTTTGTAAAATATACACTGATGTCTATGGAAGCTGCAATAATAATCCTGTCCATTATAATTAGACGACGCGTTATATTCATATCAGACACATATTACATACTGTGAGTAAGGCAAGCAACCATAAAGTTTACCCTGCTCTTCTCCCAATTCACTGCATACTTACATCCATCCATGTATTTTGAAAGAAGTGGATCAATTCACGTGTTGTAAATCTGACAGATCTATTCTCCTGACCGCAGCGTAAACAAACATGCAGGCGCTCGTCGCGCATATAGCTCAACTACTAACGTGATCATTATAAAGGTGCTTACACAGCAAAACACATTCACTAACACATATGACTTAAAATAAATATATAATAGCAATAACATAATAAGAATTGATTCAAGTAAAGTATGATAAACAAGTAATTGTATGGTTTTATTGAACAAAACTGCCAAAATACGTAATGTATTGAATTGTACAACTAATGTTCTTTATGTAGTATAACAAATGCCCACAGAGGGCGCCAGTGGCCTGACGATTGTTTTTACACTTTATAGCACAATCTAATCCTTGTTTAATATTGGTTTACAACATTTATTTCAAATGTCCAATTAATATTTAATATTTAAAATATTTCTTTACGACAGAAATGCTACAACCACTGTAATTTCTTGAACAAGAACATGTGGACTTAAACGAGGGCTTAAACTTTTATATTGAAATCGCGAAACATGCTGTATAATGTATTCTCCTGCTTTTGCTAAGGTTTATAGATGACTTACCTTACAAATCTGATTAAATGTCGCACATTGCGTTTCCAGATGAACGTTAAAAGCAATCTCTCAGCAGAGATGGAGTTTGAGACGCACCACTCATGTAAATGATATCAGTTCATGTGAAGCTGCATTTACTGTGAATGAGCGGCTCTGAGACACACATAGATAACCTACATGCATGTAATTACAGGGCATATATATTAAACCTGCAGCTAATACATTTATTTAATTAATTCACAGCCTTTGTAAATTCACAATAGCATTATGCTTTATTATGATTTTTAAACAGGTTTAATATCGTGCAGCCTTAGAAAACGGTCTAATTTGAACAACTGTCAAAATACATAATGTATTGAATTGTTCAACTAATGTTCTTTATGTATTATAACAAATACCTGCAGAGGGCGCCAGTGGCTTGACAATTGTTTTTACACCCTAAACGTGATCTAATCTTTGTTTAATATTGGCTTACAACATTTATTCATGTATTTCAAATGTCCAATTAATCTTTAATATTTGGCCATTTCTTTACGACAGAAATGCTACAACCACTGTAATTTCTTGAACAAGAACATTTGGACTTAATAGAGGGCTTAAACTTTTATTTTGAAATCGCGAAACATTCTGTATAATGTATTCTCCTGCTTTTGCTAAGGTTTATAGATGACTTACCTTACAAATCTGATTAAATGTTGCACATTGCGTTTCCAAATGCATGTTAAAAGCAATCCAAACTCACAGCATATGCAAAGATGGAGTATGAGACGCAAATTTAATTGAGGAACCGATAAAGCCCTACCTTCAACCATTTGCTCATTCTCAAAAGTTAACTCCTTGTCTTTCCTTACACTCTCAGTAGGAATCTCCTCATCATTCCTTACATTCTCAGTATTAATCACTTGATCTTCATGTGAATTCACTTGCACTTCAGTTTTGATTTCACTCAGGCCTGCCTCAGCTCTAATACGACAAGATAACCTTACATGCCTGAGAGCACCACATAAAAAAAAAAACTCATCTCACCTGTGCTTACATATATACGACTTGCCTTCATACATGCATCAAACTGACACATTAACATTCCGCAAGTTTAAAACAAATACTTGTTGCCTAAATGACAGCACATATTTCAAATACTTGTCGCTAATTGTTCATCTAGTTGTTCATCCTTGAGAAAAACCACCACTGCTTTGTTCATTCAGGACGCAGAAACAATATTCTCATGTCCCACACATTCAGCCACCTCCAACAGCACATCTTCCACAGGCTCTCCAGCATTCATGACACACCTGATGCTGTGATGGAGTGACAGAGATGACGCCTACACACTCACATGTGACGCCATCTCAGTGTGTGTGTGTGTGTGAGTTTGAGAGAGTGTGTGTTTGTAGACCTACACTTTCGTAGTCCTGCTGTTATCATGACCTCTCCTCCATGATCCACACTATAAACACACAAACACGCATTAACGTAGATCTGCATCATTCACACACACGTTCAGTTTGTCATTATTAGTGTTTGACATACTTAGTGTTTGACATACTTGTGTTCTACGCAAGATGGCGCCGCGGATGGCAGCTTCAGTGCATNAATTCGTATATTATTATTTTATTCCTTTTATTATGTGTCTTGTCTTGTCGCTGTCACTCTGTTACACTGTGGAGCTTCTGACACTAAAACAAATTCCTAGTATGTGTAAACAACATACCTGGCAATAAAGCTCTTTCTGATTCTGATTCTGAGTATCTGCAGTTTATAGTTTGGATCCTCCGTTTTGTGGTTGAGCAGCTGCACTCCTGATTGTCCTGGGTGATTGTAGCTCAGATCCAGCTCTCTCAGGTGTGAGGGGTTTTAACTCAGAGCTGAAGACACATAACCACAGCCTTCCTCTGTCACCATACAGCCAGACAACCTGCAGACACACACAGATCATCTACAGACACACACAGTCAGGTCAGATCATTTACAGACACACACAGTTAGATTATCTACAGACACACACAGTCAGGTCAGATCTTCTACAGACACACACAGTCAGGTCAGATCATCTACAGACACACACAGTCAGATCAGATCATTTACAGACACACACAGTCAGGTCAGATCATTTACAGACACACACAGTTAGGTCAGATCATTTACAGACACACACAGTCAGGTCAGATCGTTTACAGACACACACAGATCATCTACAGACACACACAGTCAGATCATTTACAGACACACACAGTCAGATCATCTACAGACTCAGGTCAGATCATTTATAGACACACACAGTCAGATCATCTACAGACACACACAGTCAGATCATCTACAGACACACACAAGCGGACCATGTTGAAAATCCCTATGAGACTGTTGATGTCTCTGAAGCCCCACCCACTTTGACAGCTGCAGCCTGTTGTGACCTGTTGTGCAGTATCCTAAGAGTCATTTACATGGTCCTTCGAGCTGAAGCTGAGTGTTCCAATGGACCAAGATCGATCAATCAGCCAATGCCATGTATCATCTTGTCGACAGTCTTCAAGACAGACCAAGCCTCCAGTCTATCTTGAGGACTATGAGAGGACACTTCCTAGTTCGAAGCCCTCTCGTACCAGTCCTTCAGTTTCCTCAGCCCCAGTCTAGAGCAGTACCTGATCTTATTCTGAATCTTGTGGCTCTCTCTTATTGGAGATGAAGGAGCTTGTTATGGAATTGGGCCAAAGTGTGAAGCAGATAAATAGTAAAGTTAATTTAGGGCTCTCAAGTTTTGAACTGAGTTCAGAGTGAGATTTTGGCGGCGGCGGCAGCGACGGGGGTTTGGGTGGGGACGGGGGTCTGATATGAAAAATGACACATTCGTACAAACAAAAAAATATTTATTTAATTCAGCATTTTTGTGTGCATGTGAGTGAGTGAGTGTTTGTGTGAGAGAGAGAGATAATGGTTAGTGTTGTTTATTGTAGGTGTTGGTAGCAGGTTTTGAGGACTTCAGCACAGGGGTTGGTGGCTCCCATTTGAAACATGGCTCCAGGCCAGCCATACTGCCTCCACTACTGTCTTCTCCACAGTCTCCTCCTCTGACCTGGCTACCTTTTTAGGGAGCTGATCCTTCAAAGCAAAGCTTGAAAGAATGCTCATTTGCCTCTTCCCTGACATCTTAGAAATAGACAAATGCAATAATTAATACTGCATTGTCTGGATAAAATACAATGAAATAACCTAGGCCAAAGGTTTTCATTGAAAATTATGTTAGGGAAGAGGCAAATGGAAAATTAATATTCCATAATAATTTGGAATATTTTTAGTTTTTTTCTATCTTTTTATTTCCTTCTGAATCAGAACTAATACCACACAAGTGTCAGAATAGCTGCTGAAATTAGCAGGGATTCAACCGGCTAGCTAGTAGGGGTGTGCATGAATATTCGATCTGTAATTAATATTCAAAAAATAAAAATAATATTCAAATTTTACTATACTGTATTGCTTTGCTGGCCATAAATGCAGTGAATCCATGATAAATCCCACTAAAACTCGCAGTTATAACTAAATCCACTGGGTGGTGGTGTGGAGTGTGTTGTGTTAATAAGTTGAGTGCATTTGATCACTTAAAGGTGCTCTAAGCGATTCTTGGCGGAGTAACTTCCTGTTGACGTTCAAAGTGTTGTCAAACAAAACAGAGGCTAGCTAGACCCTCCCTCCTCCTCCTCCTTCCCCTCCCCTCCGCGCATTTAAAATCATTCTTGTCGGTTATTGGCTGGAGCATGTTTATTATATTTCGTGGTCCATGCTGCACCGGTTTTTTTTGTGTCCGTTTTCGGAGTTGGTGGCGACTACAGAGACCGCTTTTTTTACAGTGTGTTCAGGGGACAGAGGCAGCTAGCGGATAGTGAGGAGATGTTTGCTGTATGTGACAAAAAATGTTTTGGCCTAAAAATGCGTGAAATCGCTTAGAGCACCTTTAATGTCGTCTTCTGCCTTGCGATGTTTGGAATTACTTAGATGAAAATGATCTTACAAAATGATGTTACTTTTGATCAAATGAATGAAACTGAGTTTAAGAAATCACATCAAATCCAAACACCAGTCGAATGAGGACAGCTGTCCATCACTGCATTCGTGAGCGCAGGTAACGTTAAGCACAGATGTTCACCGAGTGAGAGCGAGATAACGTATATGATAGCAAAATGCATTTCATGCAAATCATGATCTCGAGACAAATGCTTCCTTTAAGTTTTGTCGAGGGTTTAAGAACAGAAAACACAAAGTGCTATTAAGCCGGGTTCACACTGTGCGATTTATAATAGTCCTTTACGATGGTTACTTGTCAGACTGTACGAACATGACCCTTATGTCAAACTGTGGGATCTCAGCTGTCATTAATGTCAGACTGCACGACAGTCAAGCCGCGATTAAAACGCGTGCATGAAAACTTGTCCGGAGTTATACATCATCAAAACATACACATTCGATGACAGTGAGCTGCTTTACACACGGGACTGAAATGGTGGCTAACAACGACATATCTATCATTAATTTTGATCATGGCTTGTCTTGAAAAATGAAGACAATTTGACGTTCCTCGTAGGAGAAGTCACACTGGAGGATTGTGCGCCAAATCTTCTGACACTGCCAGAATTTCGTCGGAGGTAAAATTTGATCGCAACGGTCATTAATCGGCTGTAGGTAAACATGTCAAACTAGCGATCAAAGACAACAGATTTTAGGGTAGGATTATAGGAATCTTTTAGGATTTGCAAAATTTGTCTCAGACGACCAAATCGTGGACAAAATCGCACAGTGTGAAACAGCCTTTAGAAACTTCACTTAACACCGTTATCTTTGTGTCTCTGCAACGTCTGTCAGCGGGGCTTGTTTTCTCACCTGAGAATATAATCATACACATTATATTGTTGTTTTTCCTCAACATTATAATGTGAAACAATATAAACATGGTAGCCATATACCATTCTGCACTATAACTGGGCGCTCTGCTTTACTAGTGTTTTTCCCGCTCGCTGCTTGAGCTTATAATGCTTTTGTTCTTTAGGCCTATATTTTTTGTTTACACATATTGTTTAATGTTTTAAACTGAATGAAAACCTTAAGATAAAATGTAAGCTTGTTGTGTATATTACCTAATCATAAGTTTGTTCAGAAATGGTGATGACAACTTGAATAAAAAAAAATGTCTCTCTCATTTTCTCAAAATAATATCATTTAAATACACAAATATTAGTTTTTTTATTAGCCCAAATATTCGAATACAATCTATCCGATCTATCAAGGCTGCATTTCAAGCTACTTTAGAAAGTTGTAACAGAAGAGGTCCTAACAACTGTATTTGGCAAAGTTGAAGAAATATAAAATTCTAAACCTTTAGGATATGCCTCTTGGATCCTGCTACTCCCAATTTGCTCAATTTGCCCAATTTGCTGACAAACACACACACATAAACACACACACACAGATCATCTACAGACACACATTAACATTGTGACCATCTGACTGTACTTTAAATACCTCAGGATCTGCAGCTGACAGTTTGGACTCTTCAGTCCATCAGAAATGAAGCTGACACCAGAGTCCTGTAGGTCATTGTTACTCAGATCCAGCTCTCTCAGGACAGAGTTTGAGGATTGTAGAGCTGAAGACGAACTGTCACAACACTGAGCAGTGAGATTACAGCAAACAAGTCTGAAAGAGAGCAGAAAACAAACATCAACAGTCAAATCAGCTAAAGAAACCCATTAACATTGTGGCCGTCTGACTGTACTTTATTCATTATATGTTGTTAAATACCTCAGGATCTGCAGCTGACAGTTTGGACTCTTCAGTCCATCAGAAATGAAGTTGACACCAGAGTCCTGTAGGTCATTGTTACTCAGATCCAGCTCTCTCAGGACAGAGTTTGAGGATTGTAGAGCTGAAGACAAACTGTCACAACACTGAGCAGTGAGATTACAGCCAGCAAGACTGAAAGAGAGCAGAAAACACACATCAACAGTCAAATCATCTACAGACACACATGAAAATTGTGACTGTATGACTGTACTTTATCCATTATATGTTCTTAAATACCTCAGGATCTGCAGCTGACAGTTTGGACTCTTCAGTCCATCAGAAATGAAGTTGACACCAGAGTCCTGTAGGTCATTGTTACTCAGATCCAGCTCTCTCAGGACAGAGTATGAGGATTGTAGAGCTGAAGACACAATTTCACAATGCTGATCTGAGAGATTACAGCCAGAGAATCTGGAAGAGATTAAATATAAAATAAATAAATAAAACAATAAAGACATGTACAGTGGGTTTCCAGTTTTCTGCCCTCAGGAATGTAGGATGACATGATCTGAACACTGAATCACAATACAATGAGTGTGATAATCTGATCACTTTATCATTCAGATTAATATCTGAAATCAGATGAGCTCCTGACTGTTTCTTCAGAATATTAGAAATTTTGAAAAATGTAATAAAGTTTTATACAGTAAAAAGTAAGACACTTCAAGCACAGCCGTCACTGTAATAGTTCACTGTAACAGTCGTCAAATAGCTGAACATTTAGCATTTATGATGAATAATTTATGAAGATTAAATGTCACAATGATTATTGCTATGAATTTTAGCAGTAATTTATGTCATTTTATCTTCATTCACAAGTGAAAATGTCTCAATTCCAGCTTTACTGATCAATGGTGTCGACCGTCCCTTTGCGCCACCTGGTGGTGATTTCACCAACGAGTTTCACTGGGTTGTGTTTACCCGCAGCAGTAGCAGGCATTTTAGTGACTATCTACTGTATTAAAGAGGAGTGTCGTGACCCTTTAAGATTCTGTTACTGAGGAGAAAATCTCTCATTTAGGAACATTTATTTTGAAAGGTGTAAGATTCATTATTAAATATGATACTTTAGTTAATGATTAAACACACACTGAGCTTTTCTGCAGTTGAACACAGCTGATATCAGTCTTCTTCTCCCCTCAGCTGATGTGTTGTATTTCATGGGGTTCAGCTCATCCAGCGGCTCCTCTGACATCTGAATCATGTAGGAGATTGCTGAGCAGTGAGACGGAGAGAGTTTCTTCTGTGAGTGTTTATCTGATTTCAGAAACTCCTGAATCTCTCTGGACAGAGTCTGATCTTTGACTTCCAGCAGACAGAGGAACAGATTGATGGATCTTTCAGTGGAGAGAACATCATCTTTAACTCTATATTTACTATCTTCACCTTTGATCTTCTCTTTAATGTCCTGTGTGATTCTCCTGATGCTCTCTGAGCTGTTCTCTGTGTGTGTCAGTAGATCCTGTAAGAGTCTCTGATTGGACTCCAGTGAGACGCCCAGCAGGAACCGCAGGAACAGATCCAGCTGTCCATTCTCACTCCAGAGGGCATTATCTACTGCTGATGTTAGTAGATCATACAGAGACTCATCAGATCTGTAAAATCTGAATTCATCCAGTGGTTCCTTGTTCTTGATCACATGTGAATAAAACAGATAGAAAGCAGCGAGAAACTCCTGAAAGCTCAGATGAATGAAGCTGTAGACTTTCCTCTGATGAATCACAGATTCCTCCTTAAAGATCTCAGTGCAAATCCCAGAATACACTGAGGCGTCAGTGACGTCTATGCCGCTCTCTCTCAGGTCCTCCTCATAGAACATCACATTGCCCTTCATCAGCTGATTGAAAGCCACTTCAGCAAGTTTCACAATCACTTCTCTGTTGGACTGCAGCAGTTTCTCTGGATCTCTCTCTTCATACTTCTGATTCCTCATGTTGATCTGAATCAGCAGGAAGTGGATGTACATTTCAGTCAGAGTTTGAGGGATTTCTGCACTCAGATCTTCTTTCAGGAGCTTCTGAAGCACAGTGGATGAGATCCAGCAGAAGACGGGTATGTGGCACATGATGTGGAGGCTTCTTGCTCTTCTGATGTGTGAGATGATTCTGCTGGCTTGATGCTCGTCACGGATTCTCTTCCTGAAATATTCCTCCTTCTGAGGCTCATTGAATCCCTGAATCTCTGTCAGACGGTTGATGTATTTGGAGGGGATCTGATTGGCTGCTGCTGGTCTGGAGGTGATCCAGATGAGAGCATTGGGAAGCAGCTCTCCTGTCATGAGCTTTGACATCAACACACCCACTGATGAAGTCTCAGTCACATCAGAAACTTTCTGAGCATCTGAAAACATCAGTGTGATTCTGCTTTCATCCAGACCATCAAAGATGAACACAACTTTACACTCCTCATAAATATTTGAGTCCAGATCTTGAAGTTCAGGATGAAAGTCCAGCAGAAGTCTGTGAAGACTGTACTGACGATCTCGGATCAAGTTCAGCTCTCGAAATGGAAGCACAAACATGAAATCTATATCCTGATTGTCTTTTCCCTCGGCCCAGTCCAGAATGAACTTCTGCACAGAGACGGTTTTTCCGATTCCTGCGATGCCTTTAGTAAGAACAGTCTTGATCTGGTGTTTCTCCTCACGTCCTGGTTCAGGTGAGGCTTTAAAGATGTCATTGCAGTAGATTGGAGTGTCTTGTGAGTGTTGTGTTCTGGCTGTTTTCTCCATCTGTAAAACCTCATGTTGTTCATTCACTCCTTCACTCTCTCCCTCTATGATATAGAGCTGTGTGTAGATCCTGTTCAGGAGGGTTTCAGTCTCCTGGAGGTTCAGTCCCTCAAATAATCTGTCATACTTGTTCTTCATGCTGGTTTTGAGCTGGTCTTTGACTCTCTGGAGTTCATCATCTTCTGCTTGAGGAGAATCCTGGTCTCCAGTCTGATCATCTCTGATTGGAAACAAAATACAAACATAAAAACATGTTCATCAATAAATCATGCAAGGAACAGCAACACATTTAAGAGAGAAGTGTCAGTTTAACAGACTCCTGTTATATTCCACATATTTACATTCAACTTTAACATATTTTGGAATTTAGGTCACATTTTCTATCATCTGAAATGTGCTGCATCTTATATTTGTCTGTTTTGGACTCTTATAGAGAAGTTTTGGTCTCTTAGATTCCTGTCCTAGTTTTGTCTTGATTACTTGGACTTTAAAAGACACTTAATATTCAGAAATATTACTGATATGATGCACTGAAACTATCAGATGGGAACAAAACATGAACTGAACTGAGCTGAATAATGACACGACTGTCTTCTGTAGAGCTGCTTTATAGCTGTAATAATAAAATATGACTTATGCACAGATTTAACATCTCACTAAATGGTGACAATTACCTGGGGTCAGAGGTCACAGTTGCATCACTGAATTTAACAGGAGGCTCCATGGATTCATTGCTCTTCAGAGACACACAGCTGGGATCTGGAGATGAAGATCTCTTCCTGAAGATACTGAGATATAGTAATAATTCATATACATCTTTACACTGTAATTAACACAATATAATAATTCAAATGTTGTTGTATAAGTCAGTCTATTGTCTCCAGTACAGGACAGTGTCTCACCTGGGGTCAGAGGTCACTGGTCCATCACTGAATTTAGGAGGAGGCTCCATGGATTGATTGCTCTTCAGAGACACACGGCTGGGATCTGGAGATGAAGATCTCTTCCTCGTCTCAAAGTCTGACATCTTCCCTGTATATGGAAACACTGGGAACATTAAATTAATATTACTGTACATTTCTGCATTTAGCAGATGCTTTAATTACAAGTAATTTACAGTGTGTTCATTTCAGCACATATCCCTGTGAACAACATGTGCTCTAAGAATGTCTTTATACTAAGTTATGAACTGTCTTCAACTGTCAAGATCAAGTTATATGCATCTCCTGCGCTACATCAAGTCACTCCCATAATAGCGTCAGCATTCAAATTAATGCTCAGAATAACTGTACAAGTCAAGTTACCTTTATTTATATAGTGCTTTTTACAATGCAGATTGTGCCAAAGCAGCTTTACAGTGATAACTGGTGTATAATTTTGGCTGCATAGCAACTCTTAAAGAAATTGGTGTCAGTATCCATCTTAAGAAAATTCAGTATTGATTCATTCCAATGTAGTTCATTTATTTATCTCAGCACTGGAGTAAACAGTGGCTGCATTTACACTTGGCATTAATATGCGATCACTGTGATCCGATCAAGGAGATCAGATCATTAGTCAATCAGGACACAGCGCGTTTATATTTGTTCACATTAAGTGGCCTCTCTATCTAGATAACTGATTGGATTTCTGTTTCCCGCACAATATTTAAATTAGGCGTGTTTGAAAGGCAGACGCTTCAAATACCCTCAAAAAACTTTCACTTTAGCCTCTATCAATGCAGTGCACACATTACAGAGTTTTTGTGATTTATTCCACAAAAGAACAATTGATCACAAATAGAGAGCTTTTTCCGGCATTGTTGATGGAAGGCTTTTTCGAGATTCATCAGAGCAGCGCGGACCGATTCGGCGGGTGACATCGGACTGCCGCAGGTCCTCTTGTAGGGCATACGACTCCTTGTGCTTTGGGATCGTGCTCGCGGTGCTTTGATGTCATGCGCTGATCGCTCTGCGAGAAGCTAATGCATCTCAAACAAGCTTGTTGTGTTTGTGTTTGGCGCTGCAGCGCTAGCTTTGCTGTGAAATATGAGAAGTATACAGTGACGTAAGACCTGGCTCTGTGCTGGCTCTCTAGCCCGTGGAAAGGCAAACCGGTTCTTAGAAGGCTCATCAGTTGAACCAACTCTGAACTGGTAGTAGCACTAGCTCTGAACTGGCAAAAGCACTAGCTCTGAACTGGCACCCAGTTCATGCTGGTGGAAAGCAATGACACCAGCCCCGCTGTAACATCACTTAAGGTGAATAAGAGGATGATATCTAGTGGAGAAATAATAAGATCAATCAGATATTATGTTCAATGTTTGTGGAAATAAATACGGAAAAAATGATTCATGGCTTTTGAAAATCGATATTATATCAACTACATTTAAAAAAGCGATTAATCGAAAAGTAGATTTTTTTGCCCAGCCCTATTGCCAAACAGGTGAACATTTCACACATCTGAGGTACAATATTCAGAACATTTATAACAATAAACAATCCATCAAAATATACAAGAGGAAACTTTAGTAAAATCCTTTTTCAGTCTATTTTCCTGAACAAAATTAAGGAATCGACCCTGCTTCGTTCCCTATTGTTATGTCCAGTGGACGTATCTGTAATGTGTGATTTTGGGGAGAGTTTTTAGTATTTGTTGAGCATGTCATGTGTTGCGTGCATGCTCTTCTCTCTCTCTCTCTCTCTCTCCTGTCTGTCTCCTTTGCAGATTGCTAATTGAGTTCCACCTGATGCTCATCATCTGAGTGCATGTTGCAGATCCCAAACACTATCCCTGCGTCCCAATGTCCATACTATCCAACCTAAATAGTACGTGAGATTAAAATAAGTGTGTCCCAAAGAATAGTATGTTGAAAAGTGTATACCAAAAGTCCCAGAATGGTCTACTATTTCCAGTAGATTTTCGAAGTGTGGATCCGTGCACACTATAAAGAAAGAGTACATACTTTTAGGGCGTATAGGTATGCGAATTGGGATGCAGCATATAATAAAGTGCTGACGAAATGCACTTCTTTTCCCTGATCTAGAACTGTTATCATGTATTTTCTCTAGTGTGAATTCAGGTGTAGAACTAAAAGTCTTGCTCTGCTCTCAACTTTTTGGATGAGTTGCGTAACCACTTGCTGTGAGAGAGTGTGTGAACTATTTTTGAATTATTAAACAAAATTATTTTTGCTTAGTTTGTGGCTTTTCTGGACCAGGGGATTTAAGTGACTGTCAGTCATTTTCAATGTATTTATTATTTTCATTTGATTTACAATAATTGTTACTTCCTCCTAGAAAGACTGGGAGGTTTGTAGCACCAATATAACATAATAATTACCGACACCCAGCTTTAACATTTTCTTCTCTTCTGATTTCATAGAGGTTACATCACCTAAATATATCTTCAGTGGAAATATCTTTACGGTTTTGATATAATCTGGATAAAGATTAGAAAAGTGAAGTAATGACGGAGATCCCGTATATGGTCTTCATTTCCGGCGTCATCCATTCATGAGCGTCAGTGTTTGTTGTTGTCAGTGAACAAGAGTGTGTCACGATCATATAAACACACAGAACAACATCATATAACAACATGACACGATATTAAATAAAGCTGATAACTGAACTTACCGTCAAACTCACTGATGTTCGTTCAGCAGCGACACTTCAAGCTCGAGTCAAAACGAAACAGAAACAAACATCTCTCAGTGAAGAACTACAGGTGTACAATCATCTGAGACTGTGAGACCTGTACAGGTGTGCTGAAATATCCGCTGTCTGAGAGAGATTGACGGTAACTCTGGGCGGAGCTCACATGAATATTCACGATTTCAGTGAATTTCAACATTTTAGTGCTGTTCTTGAATCACACAACCGTTTTCGGTCACCTGATTGTGTTTCCGCGTCCAATGAAGTTAAGATTCTTCTTTATTAATAACTGTTTATGAATGCTCAATAGTTTGCAGTGTTGGGTAAGTTACTCAAAAAAAGTAATCCACTACAAATTACAAATTACTACATTAAAATTGTAATTTGATTACATTATTGATTAGGCCTACTGCATGTAAAAAGTAATCAGTTTACTAATTACTTTACATTCAAGTAGGGTGAATGTTTTGCATTTCAGACTTCTGTGACATATTGCGATTTGTAGCCAAAACATTAAATTCACACACAATACCATTTTAAAAAACCCAGGATGTCTCCTAATCAGATCAAAAGAGAAAATGGAGATAACACATTCATAAAAGAAATTATAGACATATTAGTGCTCTTAGTGCAACTTGTCTAAAACAATCTGGTGCTTCCTAATGTGGGACACTGAAAATTCTATGATAAAAGGCCAAAATTTATGATGATGATAATAAGAATAATAATAAGGATAATGATAATAATTATAATCATAATAATAAAAGGTCTATGAAAAGGCCAAAGTCTATGATAAAAGGCCAAAATCATTTGATTCATGCAGAATAGTAAAACTCTTCTTAAGTTAGTAATTCTCTTGGTTATGGATGGATTGATTGATAATTGAACATCATCAGAAAAATAATACAATATGATAGTTTTGATGCATTTATTGTAAAGACATTAGGCCCTATTTTCATAGGCTATGTTATGTTATATATAGAAAAGAGTTAAATGTACAGTCAGAATTATTCACTGTTCTCTTCAACAGGCATAGCCTAGGCTTATTTGAAGGCAAAATATAAAATCTTGCAACCTGCAAAAAAATTTTTTAAAAAACCTTGAACAAACTTTAGGCTAGATTTAACCTTGAGTCAAAATTCATAAAAATGCTGTGAACTGCATATACATCAAGATGGCGCCACGGATGGCCGCCTCGGTTTGTAGCGTCTTGGTACTTTTGTTATTTTTGTTTGTTTGTCCTGTTTTGAGTAACTTTTTTCCGATCAGCTTTACTAGGGACGAACTCCTAGATATCAGAAACAACACACCTAATACCTTTTTGCCAACTTTTGAACATTCAGACTTTTTACTGGACATTCTGGTTGGAGGAGCTGCGATTGTATTCAAGTGCTCCAAACAACGCAAACGAGGGAAACGCGCCGGTGCGCTCGTGAAATTCAGACAGCGCGGGTTTAGGACTCCGCTGCCGAGTATTCATCTAGCGAATCTCCGCTCCCTAGCAAATAAAACAGACGAACTGCTTCTCCTCACCCGCACGAACAAGAACTTTTCAAACTTTGCTTCACGGAAACCTGGCTGAGAGGAGCCATCCCGAACAGCGCGCTTCATTTGCCGGGCTTCCAGCTGTTCAGAGCGTTTCGCGTCACCGAATCGTCGGGGAAAACGAAAGGCGGTGGATTATGTTTTTATATCAACGAAGGCTGGTGTACAGACGTGACAGTGTTAAAGGAGATGTGCTGCCCTAATTTGGAGGCTCTCTTCATTAACTGTAAGCCTTTTTATTCACCGTGGGAGTTTTCTTATTTTATTCTGGTGAGTGTTTACATTCCTCCTGATGCGTGCGTGAGCGCGGCGCTCGAACAGCTGGCCGATCAGATCACACACACAGAGCAGTGTTACCCAAACACTTTCATTATCATTCTCGGTGATTTCAATAAAGCTAATCTCACCCGTGAACTGCCTAAATACAGACAGCACATCACATGCCCCACCAGGGACAGTAACATACTGGACCATTGCTACACTGCTTTAAAGGATGCAAACCACTGTGTCCCCAGAGCGGCTTTGGGACTCTCTGATCACTGTTTGGTTCATCTTCTACCAGCCTACAAGCAGAAACTGAAATCTGCTAAGCCTGTGGTAAGAACTGTAAAGAAATGGACCAGCGAAACAGAGCGGGCTTTACAAGCCTGTTTCGACTGCACTGATTGGAGTGTTTTTGAGGCTGCAGCCACTGATCTGGATGAGCTCACTGACACCGTGACATCCTACATCAGTTTCTGTGAGGACATGTGTGTTCCCACCAGGACTTATTTAACATATAACAACGACAATCCTTGGTTTACTGCAAAACTCAGACAGCTTCGCCAGGCCAAAGAGGATGCCTACAGGAGCGGGGACAAAGTCTTGTACAAACAGGCCAAATACACACTGAATAAGGAGATCAGTGTAGCAAAGAGAAGCTATGTTAAGAAGCTAGAACACCAGCTTTCAGCTACTGACCCAGCATCAGTGTGGAAGGGCCTGAAAACCATCACCAGCTACAAGACCCCATCCCCCAGCACTGTGGAGAACCAACATTTGGCCAACGAGCTGAATACATTTTACTGCAGGTTTGAAAGACCTGGTCTCACACCCCACACCCGCTCTGACCGGCTCACCACACAGCCATCAACACCCTCCCCCCTCCTGCTTCTCAACCTGCAATTCAGATCAGTGAGAGGGATGTATGCAGAGTCTTCAGGAAACAGAAGATAAGGAAAGCCAAAGGCCCAGACGGTGTTTCACCAGCCTGTCTCAAAGCCTGTGCTGCCCAGCTGTCATCAATCTTCACACTGATCTTCAACAGATCACTGGAGCTGTGTGAAGTCCCCTCCTGCTTTAAACACTCCACCATCATCCCTGTACCCAAGAAACCAAAAATCACAGGACTAAATGACTACAGACCTGTTGCTTTGACGTCTGTGGTCATGAAGTCATTTGAGAGACTGGTGCTGGGCTACCTGAAGGACATCACTGGACCCCTGCTGGGCCCCTGCAGTTTGCTTATCGTGCAAACAGGTCTGTGGATGATGCAGTCAATATGGGACTGCATTATATCCTACAACATCTGGACAAACCAGGAACTTATGCAAGGATCCTGTTTGTGGACTTCAGTTCGGCTTTCAACACCATAATCCCGGATACCCTCCTGAATAAACTGACCCAGCTCTCTGTACCCACCTCCATCTGTCAGTGGATCATCAGCTTCCTGACAGACAGGCAGCAGCTAGTGAGGCTGGGAAAACTCACATCCAGCACCCGCACCATCAGCACTGGAGCTCCTCAGGGTTGTGTGCTCTCCCCACTGCTCTTCTCCCTCTACACCAATGACTGCACCTCTAAAGACCCCTCTGTCAAGCTCCTGAAGTTCGCAGACGACACCACAGTCATCGGCCTTATCCGGGACGGAGACGAGTCTGGTTACAGACTGGAGGTTGAACAGCTGGCTGTCTGGTGCAGTCACAATAACCTGGAGCTGAACACGCTCAAGACAGTGGAGATGAGAGTGGACTTTAGGGGAAACCCCCCTGCTCTCCCCCCACTCAGCATCATGAACAGCACTGTGACTGCAGTGGAGTCATTCAGGTTCCTGGGCACCACCATCTCTCAGGACCTGAAGTGGGACAATCACATTGACTCCACTGTGAAAAAGGCTCAGCAGAGACTGTACTTCCTTCGCCAGCTGAGGAAGTTCAACCTGCCACAGGAGCTGCTGAAACAGTTTTACTCAGCTGTTATTGAGTCATTTCTGAGCACTTCTATAACTGTTTGGTTTGGGTCAGCCAGCAAATCAGATATAAGAAGACTGCAACGGATTGTTAGGACAGCTGAAAGGATAATTGGTATGCACCTGCCCAACCTTCAGGACTTGTACAACTCCAGAGTGAAGAAACGGGCAGGTAACATCATCACAGACCCCTCTCACCCTGGACACAACCTGTTTGCACTTCTGCGCTCA
This sequence comes from Anabarilius grahami, assembly GCA_003731715.1. Classification (NCBI taxonomy): domain Eukaryota; kingdom Metazoa; phylum Chordata; class Actinopteri; order Cypriniformes; family Xenocyprididae; genus Anabarilius; species Anabarilius grahami. Next base: position 218,894 of record RJVU01068251.1, on the reverse strand, counting down.
GGCAGACGTTACAGATCTCTGTGCACTAGAACATCTAGGCATAAGAACAGTTTTTTCCCCAACGCTATCTCCAGCTTAAACAGCTAACATAGCAATTACCCGTTTTAGTATTCACTTTCAGTACTTGAGAGTAAAAAATTGTGTAAATATATATATATATTCTATTCACCCTGCTGTATATACAATACAAATCTGTATGTCTTCTGTTACAGATGTATACCACATTAGTTTTATTTAATTTACTTATTTATTATTTTCTTAGTTTACTTATTTAAATGTCTCTGTTCTCATGTCATATGTATGTGTGTACCAAGAGCTTCTGTAGAAAACCACAACAAATTCCTTGTGTGTTTGTGCACACCTGGCGAATAAAGCAGATTCTGATTCTGATCAAAAATTGTATAACGTAGCGTAGCACACACTCTGTATCCCAAAGTGCATACTATCCACCCTAAATAGTATTGAATATTACTAATGTCACACACTATTTAGAATGGATAGAATGTTCATTGAGACGCAGACTCAGCCTTTTTTTTATTACTGAATGATTCAGCATTTTGAACGAATCGGTTGAGTCAAAGATTCAATAATTCATTCATTATTGAATCTTTGATTCATTCATAAACAACTGCCTAATTATTTAATGAATCAGACTTCGGAATGAATCATTTGAATGAATGAATAACTTATTAAGACAGTTACTTGACGCCACCTACTGGTGGTTTAAATACATTTTTAAAAGAATCATTTCCCGTAACATTATTTAATACAGCTGTAATTTTTTTTTATTGTAAATTTGTAAATAATTTAAAGGTGCTCTAAGCGATGTCACGCGTTTTTAGGCCAAAACATTTTTTGTCACATACAGCTAACATCTCCTCACTATCCGCTAGCTGCCTGTCCCCTGAACACACTGTTAAAAAAAAAACGGTCTCTGTAGTTGCCAGAAGTTCCGAAAACGGCAATAATAACAAACTGGTGCAGCCTGGACCACAAAACATAATAAACATGCTCCAGCCAATAACCGACAAGAATGATTTTAAATGCGCGTTCATAACTGTTTCAGGAAGCACGGAGGGGAGGGGGAGGAGGAGGAGGAGGAGGAGGGAGGGTCTAGCTAGCTCTGCTTAGAGCACCTTTAATTTGATTGGTAACAGCCCTTAGTGTCTTTTTCCAATTAAAATGTATTCATCTTTTAAAATAAAAGATGAATCATTCATTTTACATGAATCGTACAAGATGCACAAATTTATCACAAATATGCCGATTCAAATGTCAAAGCTGCAATATTCTGAAAGGATATTGCTTCAGAAATTTTACATTTAATGTAAAATGATGCTGTATGCTGATAAGCCATTTGGTGCTGTTTTCCCAGATACAGTAAAGCAACCCCGAGTGACCATCCACCTTTTCTCCTTGTGAATTATTACATCCTACACACACACACAGTCACATTGGTGCCGTGACTCGTTGTTTCTTCAATCAAGATGATCTGAAGCAGCCGAGGGTTCATCTTAAAGTTTCCGCTGGAGTCAGGTGGACACAATCTTGTACAGACACTGATAATTTTTTTTTTTAAAAGAAGACAAGAGGAACTTTATTCATTTTTTTATTCACTGAGAGACTTTGAGAATTTGAGATTCAGAGACATTTACAAAAGACGGTTTAACAGCACTTTCTAGAAGATAATTTTTTCCCCTTCTATCTATTTTATTCATTGTTTATGTGTACTGATATTCACTATGAGTGGTTTTGATGACTATAATACTCCAATCTGTGGAAGTAAAGGTAGAGGATGGGGTTTATTGAAAGTACCAAAGTCATTACAGTTCAGTGTGCCCGATATTCAGAGTGATGCACATGTGCTCATAGACAGTCATGCTTCCAGTTCAGATCCATTAGTTTGTGAGGGCCCGTCCACTAGTCATGAATCAGATACTTCAGTACACCAACAAGGTGTGTTTTCGTCTACCCCATTCCCCATTGCACAGTCTCCAGATGTAATCACTGCAATGACTGACATAATCAGCCAAGTCGGTCAGCAAATTGCTGATAGCATAGTCACCAGACTCAGCCCGACACATACAGTTGACACAACTTCAGTATGTAGTCCCTCCAAAAATGTGACGACAGATGGATCAGCTTTACAAATGCTGGACTTACTACAAAGCCAGTTGTCCATTTCCAGAAATGTGAAAGAACCACCTAGCTTCAGAGGTGAAGTTTCTGATACTGTTGACTTAAGTGAATGGATTGATGTCATGAGAGATTACATAAAACGTAATAATTTGAAAAAAGAGCATCAAGTGGAGGAAATTTTGATCCATCTAAGAGGCAAAGCAAGAGATGTGGTCAAGTTTGGCATAAGGAACAGTGACAGTGACATTGACATTGTGCATAACCCTGAAGCTATCTTTAGTATTCTCAGGAAACACTTTGAAGCTGCTCCCTGCTCTCCTCTCCCGCTGGCTGACTTCTATACCACCCTACCCAGACCAGATGAGGATGCTTACGAGTACTGGCTCAGGTTAAACCGGGCAGTTGACGTTGCTGCAGAGCGCTTGAAAGAACAGGGTAAAGTTTTGGATTGTCCAGGTACATCAGACACTGCCCGTGTAAAGAGCTTGCCATCACTTTTCGATCTAAAACAATGGATGCATGGTCTGTGCGAGAAGTTCAAGATATTTTGAATGAATATCATTCCGAAACCAGTCTTGTATCTGCAGTGAGTCATGCTGCGCCCACAAAAATTCCTGTGAACAGAGCTGAAGTGGAACTGTCAACAGCAGCACTTCCGTCTACTTCTGATGTCCAGCAGTCTAAGTCTTTGGAAGCTTCTGCATTAGAGCGAGTCATGAGCCTGTTGGAAAAAGTCTTGTTAAAGGAGTCCACCAGCAGAGAGCCTAATCGACGCTCAAGGCCCAACGTAAGTCTGCCTCGAATAAAAGGACTTAATGACCTGCCATGCACTGTCTGTTCGAGCCCTAATCATTCTGGTCTCACGCATTGTCGTGACAAAAAGTTGTGCTTCCAGTGTCACTCTCCTGACCACTCACGCTTTCTTTGTCCTGAGAGAGTGAAGTCTCCGTCTTCTCAAGGGCTGGGAAACTAGAAGATCTACACTCAAGGGAGGACAGTGTAGATCATGAGAATATTCCTCCAGACCAGTGTTGTATGAATGATCCTATCTCAGTTTATAGTCTTTCTAATTCTGTTGAGCCTGTGGGAAAAACTGGCATCTTTCAGAACATGCACAGAGTACAGAGAATTGATAGTCTGTTTTACACACCTGCGACAGTATGGGGCAACCTTCAACTGAAAGCTATGGTTGACAGCGGCTCCATGGCATGCACGTTAAGTGAAGCTGCTGAACGTCGCTTATTGCAGCACAAGCCTGATTTACAAAAGCTCTCTGCCAACGATGTTGTCATAATTGGCTGTGGTGGACAACGTGTTACACCAAAAGTGATGTATGAACTTGAACTCTCAGTTTATGCCTGCAACATGGTTGTTCCAGTTTTAGTCGTTCCAGGTCAGACTGACGATTTGATCCTGGGTAGCAACGCTATCAAGTGGCTGATTCAAAAAATGAAGGAAACTGATGGATACTGGAGACTTGTGTCCAGCCCAGCTAACTCTGATGATATTGAATGTCACCAATTCCTGTCTCTTCTTTCAAATGTGGAAAGATGGAAGGGAGAAGACATGCCTGACAAGGTTTGGCACAGCTAGGTTAAAGGAGAAGATAACTCTTGAACCACACCATGAGCATCTTGCTTGGGCTCAGCTTCCTGAGTCAACTGCTATTTCTGTGGGGAGCGCAGTCATTGTTGAGCCGACCCTCTGTAAATGCCGTCCAAGAAATGTGATCATAGGGAGAGTCATCACACCTATGTGGGGCAGTAGATGGGTGCCGTTCAAAATAATGAACCCTACAGACAAAGTAATTATTCTTAAGAAGAATACAAAGATTGTGGATGTTTTCACTTGTATAGCTGTTGAAGAGTTGTCTACTTCTGAGTCCCTTAAGAGTAATGTTCAGTGTACTGTGAGTCCAGCGAGTCATGTGCGGACCAGTAACGAGTTGGCAAACGTTCTGAATAAGTTAGGATTGCAAGATCTGGATTTGGATGCTTGTGAAGTCTCAGATGAGTGGAAGGATAGACTTCTGAATCTCATTGAGAAGTATGAGTCAACATTTTCTCGTGGAAAGATGGACTGTGGGGAAGCCACCGACTTTGTCCACAAGATTCACTTAGTGGACGAGAAGCCATTTCGACTCCCTTATCGACGTGTAGCCCCCTGCCACTATGAAAAGCTGCGTACTGTCTTGAATGAGATGGAAGTGAAAGGCATTATAAGAAAATCCCAAAGTGAATATGCATCTCCATTAGTTTTGGTGTGGAAAAAGAATGGTGACCTTCGTATTTGCACAGATTTTAGATGGCTGAATGCGATGACAGTAAAAGATGCCCACCCACTCCCACACCAAGCAGATGCACTTGCAGCCCTCTGAGGCAACGTTTTCTTTTCAACTATGGACTTAACTTCTGGCTTTTATAATGTTCCCTTGTTTGAAGAGCATAAGAAGTACACCGCCTTTTCCTCTCCTTTTGGTCTTCACGAGTACAATTGTCTACCTCAAGGCTTGATGAACAGTCCAGCAACCTTTATGAGGATGATGATGTCCATCTTCGGTGATGAAAATTTCACTAGCCTTCTTTGCTACTTGGACGATTTGATGGTTTTCGCTCCAAGCGAGCAGGTAGCTCTTCACAGACTAGAGCTGGTTTTCTCACGCCTGTCTAAACACAACTTAAAGTTAGCTCCAAAGAAGTGCATGTTCCTCAGGAGATCTGTTAAGTTCTTGGGACACGTTGTCACTGAGCGTGGTGTCCAGACTGACCAAGAAAAAGTTAAGGTCATCAATGACATCCAGACCGTCGATCTCATGGAAGCTGATGGTATAACCCCTTCTCAAAAGAAGATCAGATCTTTCCTGGGTATGATTTTATACTACCAGCACTTCATTCAGGACTGTTCTGCTAAGGCGAAACCTCTGTTCAATCTCCTATCAGATCGGTCACAGAATAAAGTTCAGAGGAAGTGTGGTCGTTTGAGGAAGCCACTCTGTGTTGTGAAGCTTTCACCTGATGATTGGACTAGTGAGTGCCAAGACGCTTTCGTAATCTTAAAGCAAGAACTTCTGTGCAGTGTGACTCTCGCTCACCCAGATTTCAGTCATTCCTTTATTCTCTCTGTTGATGCTTCATTTGAAGGCATAGGAGCTGTGTTATCTCAGGTACCCCCTGATGAGAAAATTGCACGCCCAGTTGCTTTTGCGAGCAAAACACTCTCAAAGTCTCAGATGAATTACCCAGCACACAGACTTGAATTTCTGGCATTAAAGTGGGCTATTTGTGATAAGTTTAGCCACTGGCTAAAAGGGAGACATTTCACTGCATGGTCTGATAATAACCCTTTGACCTATATTCTAACCAAACCCAGATTGGATGCGTGTGAACAGCGATGGGTGGCGAAGCTCGCTGCATACGACTTTGACCTGAAGTATGTGCCAGGCACGAACAAACGTTGTTGCAGATGCATTGAGCAGAGAGCCCTTTGTTAAGTCTTGTGTCAGCCATCGTCTGTTGAAAGAACCATACGTTTCTCTCTTGGATGAAGTCAATGGTGTTGTTACCGGTACTGTGCAAGATGCCTTTCGTGTCACTAACAACTGTCAGAATGTGCAAGCTGCCAGTGAAGTTGAAACTGAGAATGAGCTGCAGGATGAAATGAATGACTCATGTCCCAGATCATTTGATGCTGCTGGAGTTTCTGCTGCCCTAGGTGCTCACTGCGATGATGAAGTTAGTCCTTTGCCCGTAGCCAGTCCAGCGTCACTCCAGCTCCCTGTTGAGGATCCATCTGTGGCAATCCCGTTTTCCAGACTCGCTAATCTTCAAGAGCAGGACAACATAGTCGGTAGAGTCATCACCTATGTTCTCAGACATAAACGTCCTTTAAGGAGTGAGAGAGCGAAGGAACCTATCTCTGTAACAAACCTTCTGAAGCACTGGAAAAATCTAAAGATTCGTAATCATGTGCTGTACAGAGTAAAGAAGGATCGGCTGATGAATAGAAAACTCTTTCAGTATGTTGTACCTGATTCTCTAAAGCATGATGTTCTCCGTGGTGTTCATGATGCCGCCGGACACCAGGGGTGTGCAAGAACTCTCTCCCTTGCAGCTGAAAGATTCTTTTGGCCAGGGATGAGCAAGGATGTGAAGCTTTACGTAAAGAACTGCCAGAGATGTGTTGTCGGGAAAACACCAGAGCCAGATGCTCGTGCGCCCCTTGAGCACATTCGGACCTCTGAGCCGATGGAGCTCATATGTATAGATTTTTGGAGTGCTGAACAGATTTCAGGAAAAGTCGTTGATGTCGTAGTAGTAAAAGATAATTTCTCCAAGATGGCACACGCCTTCCCTTGTCAAAACCAGTCTGCTAAACAAGTTGCTCGTCGCCTTTGGAATGACTTCTTCTGCATTTACGGATTTCCAAAGAGAATACATTCAGACCAGGGTGCAAACTTTGAAAGCAAGATCATTAAGAACCTGCTTGAGATGGCTGGTGTTCAAAAATCACACACCACACCGTACCATCCTATGGGTAACGGTTTGGCAGAACGTTTTAACAGGACTCTGGGGAATATGATAAGAGCTCTCCCAGTCAAATCCAAGGCGAGGTGGCCACAGCTTCTACAGACTTTAACCTTTAGTTACAACTGCACTATTCATGAAACGACCGGGTTCGCCCCATTTTATCTTATGTTTGGGCGTATCCCGAGGCTACCTATCGACATCATGTTTCAGCACATCCTTTGTGACGATAGGGTGGTCAGTCACCATGAGTTTGTCTCTGCGCTGAGAAGAGATCTGAGCACAGCTGCAGAAATTGCCCGCAAACACAGTCTCAAAGAGCAGAACCGCCATGCCATTCTTTATAATCGAAAAGTCAGAGGTTCACACTTAGCAGTGGGAGATCGAGTTTTGCTGGCTAACTGTGGAGAAAAAGGCATGAGGAAAGTTGCAGACAAGTGGGACTCTGTTCTTTATGAAGTACAATCAGTGAGACCAGAGATTAATGTGTACAGGATTAAGGATGTCCAGTCTGGCAAAGAAAGAGTGGTGCACAGAAACCTATTACTTCCAGTGAATTTCTTATCCTGGGATGGTGATGATGATGAGGAGCAGTCGGTTCGATCAGCTTCCACCGATGCTACCCGTGGCAGTGCTCTTGATTCTGCTCTCGTGGACGATACTGATCCTGTTTCAAAGACATCTGAATGGTTACTGCAAATGGATGGAACACACAACAGTGATGTTATGCAGGATGCCACTTGTGATGAAGCATTAGACATTCCTGATGAGATGACTCCTTCAGAGTGTTCTGATAATGATCAGCACAGTCCAGAAACTGAGCATATTCCTGACCCTATTCAGAGCACAGAGAGTTTACCTGCATCTAAGCCCAATGAGTTCTCCAGTTGTGTGCCTGAACCTGATGACATAGATGTTCCTGTTATTTGGGAACAGCCCACAAGCACACTAACAAGCCACATCACTACACGGTTAGGGAGATCAGTTAGGCCCCCTAACAGACTTATATGTGAAATTGATAATCAACGAATTGTCAGAAGTAATTCACACAGTGATGCACAAGTTATTTTTCAAGGAACTAGCTTTGTTGAGTTGATAAGGAACATTTTTGTTTAATATGTCTGAGTGTGAATGATGATTCATATTTAAGAGTCAATTATAATGTTAAAAGTTTGACTTTGAAAAGAGTTACTTGCATTGTTGCACTGAAATTTGAAGAGCAGAGATACAATTGTAGCCTCCTGGAGTGTGTAGACCGCATCTCCTATAGTCTGTGTTAAGTGTGGGACCTGGTACCATTCCATTCTTAAGCACTTCCTTGGAAGAGAATGATTTTCTGACGTACTGTATTGTAAAGCTCTTGTACTCACATCTGTTTTTGTTTTTTTTTTCTGCAATCTTTATTGTATTCTATTTGTTGCATATTCTGGTTCTAGCCCAATTTAGCAGAATTTAAGGGGGGTGTATGTAACGGTGTTTAAAAATATTATTGTTAAATTCAGCATAAATTGGGAAATTCTCCATTGGCTGTTGCGTCACTTGCGTTAGTGCACATGATATTGCAGGGCGGAGCTATTTAATCAGAATTTCATAGCTCGTCCTGCTGGTAAGTCGCATAAATGTTTGCTCTGTTTTAATAGTTAAGTTTGGATCATTTTCAAGCCCAAGTCTGAACTATAAACTGCACAAAAGTTTACTTGTTTTGTCTATCAACTCCTAGTTGTGTTAATCGAGTCAAATATGTATTATTTGTGACTATACGATGAAGAGTGTGTTAACTGGCCTGATTGTAATCTTCAAACTTTTGTTTATTGCATTTAAGACGTTGTATGCGACATTGATGTGCTGTATGCTGTATGCTGATAAGCCATTTGGTGCTGTTTTTAGAGTTCTTACTAGAACCAGAAAGTATGACCATATTAGCCCAGTTCTGTCAACATTACATTGGCTCCCTATTAAACATCGTATAGATTTTAAAATCTTGCTACTTACCTATAAAGCTCTAAATGGTTTAGCTCCCCAATATCTAAGCGAGCTCTTGGTGCATTATAGTCCTTCACGTTTATTGCGATCTCAGAATTCAGGCCAGTTGATAATACCCAGAATATCAAAATCAACCGAAGGCGGCAGATCCTTTTCCTATTTAGCACCTAAACTCTGGAACAATCTTCCTAGCATTGTTCGGGAAGCAGACACACTCTGTCAGTTTAAATCTAGACTAAAAACACATCTCTTTGCTCTTGCATACACATAACACATTATCAATACATAAACATTTTTTCAAATCCGTTAAAGGATTGTTACGCTGCAATAATTAGGTCGGCCGGAACCGAGAACATTTCCTATAACACTAGATATACCTGTAGATCAGAATAAGAATGGCATCTACGCTAATATCAGTCTCTCTGCTTATCCTGAGGTTTGCCGGGTGCTGGACCCAGGCCGTATCCAGATCAGATGGAGAACCTGTGCCTGGACCTGACTACAACGTAGCCCAGGAGACAATGGGCCTACAGATCCAGTTCTGGCTGCATCTATAATTCAGATTTTTAATCTCCGTATCCGCTTACATATATTTATATATATAATCTATTTTTAATCCCTATAATAAAACTGTATAATTCAGATTTTGATCTCCATATCCATTTACATATATTATATATATCTTCCAAGGGGTTTTTTCCCTCCTAGGACTTTTTTCCCAGTGTTACCACACTGGGTTTTTCTCCTAGGGGGTTTTTTCCACCCCTGGGAGTCAGCCGACATTGGCTTAATGTAGCACCATCTTGTATATGTTACATATTACCACGCTTGCTTGTACAGCTTATTTTTAACCACTTATCTTTTTTCTGTGCTTCTAATATGTAAAGCTGCTTTGAAACAATTACCAATTGTAAAAAGCGCTATATAAATAAATTTGACTGACTGACTGTTTTCCCAGGTATGTGTTTTATTCGAGTTTTGTCGTGTTCTATGTAAAAATATTAGCCCCAGCTGAATGTTAGCTTTTAGCACATGTGCTGTATCGTCTCGCACGTGCTCTCTGCTGTGTAACTGCTCCATCTAAGGGCTGCGTTCTTCTCTCTTCATTTCATTGATATAAAATATGTAAAATGATGGTTACTTGAGTATATATTTTCACTGTATTAATGTGAATTGTCTGTATTAGTGTTTTATATTTTATTTTCATGGATGTAAGCTTTATTTAGAATTATTTCCACTATATGTTTACGATCACTGTGAGAAAATGTATTTAATCAGAATCTCATAGCTCGTCCTGCTGACGTTGTATGCGACATTGATGTGCTGTATGCTGTATGCTGATAAGCCATTTGGTGCTGTTTTCCCAGATACAGTAAAGCAACCCCGAGTGACCATCCACCTGTTCTCCTTGTGAATTATTACATCCTACACACACACACACAGTCACATATGTATAGGCTGCAAATCATTGAAAACACTAAAGGTACTCATTAATGTCATTCATAAGTGAAAAATAGTTATTTTTGCATTTTTCAGAGCGATTTCTGTCTCCCGGTTTGAAAAGCTGAGTCGGAGCAACGTCACAAAATCTGACGTAATCGTGTACTTTCGGCCCAAGTATGGGCATGGTCGAACATGCTGACGTAGACCATTTCGAGTGATTCTCGACATATATTCATGACATAAAGCACATTTAATCCAATCACTGCGCTGTAGTATGGATAAGATTATAATTGCGGTATTATGCATGAGGAAGTATCACTTCTCTCGCCTCGGTCTCTTGTCATTCAGACACATATCGTTGGTGTTTGTTTCCTCAGTGCCACAACACAATTTGTTTTCCTGCGACGCCACCAGAGCAGAGGTTTGGGTGCATATAGATTGTTTTGCTGTAATCTACCAGCACAAATGGAAAATATGTTCGCGTGAGATCGCATTACAGCGGAGAATTCAAATGTCACAAAAGTGCGGCTCATTCACCTCTGCCTGCTCTTGCTGCGTTCAAACACGCGAGCCGTAGGCTGTTTCCTTCAGCACAGCAGCACGTGTTGTTTGTATTTTGCTCGCGATGCGGTCAGAACTGGAGTTTGAATACGAACACATGAAAACTACGATTGTTATTATGATATACACAAGGAGCTTATGAGTTTAATAACACTAGCCACGTGGCAGCTCATACAGAATAAAGTATCCGTGTTTAAAGTTTTTATTTCACACATTCTCCTGCACCAAACATTAACCAGCACGGTGTAGTTATGCACACATATTTCATCAAGTCTTCTTCAAATGAATTATATGTGCAAACTGGACACTGATACAGTGGTGTAGCCTATCTGAACATGACGACACGATTATTCTAATAGACAAAAGACTGATTTTGAGTGCAGTGCTCGTAAACGCAATCAAAGTAGCCTATTATTAGCCCTATTAAATATTATTTCGCATTTCTCCCTTGTGCTTGGGAGTTTGTTATCATTTTCTCCGTGCTCATATATTAATATTCATTATTCTGTAAAATAAGTGTGTTCTATGTCTGTGCTTCATTGGTTGTTCTCTCCCCTCTTCTCCCCCCTCTACACTCCCACTTTTCCAGAGCTTTACACGCCCATTTTAACAGAGTTTTTCCAGTTTAGTGGTGTGAACGACCAGGGTAAAACGGGGGTTTCATGACCCTTTAAATGATTTTTGTGTGTAGTGTCGCTATTCTACCACTAGATTATCTGCGTAAGCATGCTCAGAGGTGTGCTTATATTTACACACATTTCTACGTATAAGTACAAGTTGGTGAATCCCACACTTTGCGTGAAACTGTTCTTACGCACTCACTACGCACAAATCTGTCCGTACGCACCATTGATAAATGAGGGCCCTGGATTCACCAACTTGTACTTATACGTAGAAATGTGTGTAAATATAAGCACACCTCTGAGCATGCTTACGCAGATAATCTAGTGGTAGAATAGTGACACTACACACAAAAATCATTTTAGAGTGTCACAGTATGCATTAAGCAATCCACATGTCCTGTGTTTCCTTTAATTATAAAACACTTAATTTATCAATTGTCTAGTTTTACACACAGTGCGTAATTGGTGTCACTGTAAAAAAAAAAAAAAATTATGCTTAAGTAATACAGAAAAACAAAAAAACAAAAAAATAAATGCAAGTTATTTAGTAGTACTCAATTTAAGCTTGTAGAAATTAAAGTGTAAATATCAACATTATAAAATTAAGTAAAACTACTCAACTTTTCTGATACTGGTATTCTCATCATGCACTGGGCCTTGAATAATTAATTAGGTCAATTTTTTGCTGTTTTCCAGCTGTTTTTACACTGTTTTATCATTGCTTTTGTGGTTAGGTTTAGTAACTTAACATTTTGTGACATTTGGAGCTCATTTTCTACTCAAAATGCCACAATCACACTCAAACATGTTCCATCGAATGTTACCGTCATTGTGTGTTGTGTACCAAGTATTGACGTCTCTGTGTTCAACTATAGCATTGCTATTAATATGTAGATATGATGATGACTCAATATCTTTCATATTACCTGCTTAAATGTTTCTAAGTAAAACCATACACATCAACAGCATGGTTTCATTCAGTGTTATATTGTTTGTGTAAAATGTATTGCAAAAGAGTTTTAAACTAAATAGAAATTACTAAACTTTTTACTGATAAAGTTAAAATTACTTATAATTTTACTTATCTTAGCCAAGTAGAGTAACTTAAATCCATATTTGAAATTTACTTAAATAGTTTGTGTGCGCAAAAACTTAAGTAAAAATTAAGTAAACTTTATCTTTATTTTATTTTATTTTATCTTGCATTGTTGGAAGACTTTGCAAACAATGTCCTCCAGAGAGCACGTTTTCCAAGATCATGCTGATCTGCTTGGCAAGAGCTCTCTTTGCTATTATTGCAGTGAGGAAAAAACACAATCACGTGACTTTTAAAGGGAAGTGTTGTCACCATATATGGTTCATTGGAGGCGTTTCCGAATGCTAATGACCATGAACGTGTATTTACACACATGTGGGATTTATCAACAATGATTGCTTACTCATGTGCGTAAGAACTGCGTGCGCATGTTATACGGATTTTCTTGTACTTAGGCACATTCTAAATTTCATTCGTTGGACAAAATATAGAACCTTTTCTACGCACTGTTGATAAATGAGGGCCCAGGTCTTTAACTGTCGAGGATGGAGTAACAGTACATCCTTCTAAATGCAGATTGTAGTCTGAAAGATTCTTTGTACAGGTTTTTGGTCCAATAAGTAATACTTCAGTCTTATCTGAATTTAATAGAAGAAAATTACTAGTCATCCAATGTTTTACTTCTTTAAAGGGCACCTATTATGCAAAATTCACTTTTACATGGTGTTTGACCATAAATGTGTGTTGGCAGTGTGTGAGCAAAACCACCCTAGAATGAGAAAAATCCACCCAGTGGTTTTTTTACAATCTCAATAATTCATAAGCACTGCCTCAGAACGCCCTGTTCTAAGATTGCTCTCACTGTGACGTAGAATTGCGCTAAGCCCCACCCACGTGGTTTGATTGACAATCTGGTTTTGGCATAGACCCCGCCCTCGGTGATCTGTCAACCATCCTCCATTGTTTCAACGACAGCCGGTAATGTCTCCTAAGAAACGTAAGTGTTCTGTTGTGGGATGTAATAATGAACATAATAGTTTTCACTTATACTTCCGACATCAGAGCCACTGAAAACGCAGTGGATGGATTTTATTTACGAAGGAAAGGCGCCACTCAAAATTCCAAAATACGTTTATGTTTGCGCGAATCATTTTTTGACTGACTGTTTTGAACTTGGGTAAAGTTGGTTTTATATTCGCACATTCGGACATCCGTATTCAATAGCCTTGTTAATCACACTACATTGGACATTCAGTGGACATTCACAAGTAAATATGCCATTAAAACAATACTTGCCTATTTTGATCGACTGTTGACAATCGTTGGTTGTCAATATCATGTCGCTGCTTAAAATTCGCAAACATTAATTTATTGCACATTTATTGGAAAGTCTGAATTTATCAGAAGTCCGAATGTGCGAATATAAAACCAACTTTACCGAACTCTTTACCCAAGTCTGTTTTGAGAACGAGGGTCAATTCAAAGCAGGTCTTGCTTCAAAGTTAATCCTCAAGTGTGGATCGTTGCCTACTGTTCGCGATCCAACGTCACCTCCAGAAGAAGTAAGTGTATTTAATGTTTTTTGAGCAAATAGTCATTTCAGTCGATGTCAGCCAATTCAATAACAAATGCGTCTAAAGTTGTTGTCGTCGTCGTAAAATGTCTGTGTATATAATTTAAACCTTGTTTGTATAGTGTATCCACACGTATATATATATATTTTTTAAAGATATTGTATTAAAAACTGTGTATGTTTTCTGTAAAGACAAGACATCAAAATTGCTATGTTTATACAAAGGCCAGCACATCCACACGAAGCTGTAGAACGAGGGATATTGGCGTGCAGACAGAAACATCACAGCTATGCAGTGTTGGTACACAACTGTCAATGAGGACGCTTCAAACACACCACAGGAGTATCAGTATGTTTATGTTTTTAACTATATTTATATTATATAGTATACAATATAATATTATATAATTGTATTAACTAATTGTATTTTTATATGCACATTTCGAAATTCATTTTCTGTAAAGTTGCTTTAAAACAATGTATTGTGAAAAGTACTATACAAATAAATTTGAATTGCATTTAATAGCCACGATAGAGAAAGTGAATCTTTGCTGAAACTTTGCTGAATTATATATTCCAGGTGTCCAGACAGAGACAACATTGTCAAGTTTTGATGTTAGCACAAAATTAGTTTCTCATACAGCTGTTGCGTCTTCCACGCCCCTCAAGACTTCATCAAAGAGACCTTGTCTGGACCTTGAGGAAGATGAAGATATCCTACAGGAATGCTCTTCAATACTAACAGCACAAGAGACTGATGTCACATTTAATCCTGCAGAGGCAGACACATCAATAACAGAGCCAAAAGACTTGTCGTAAGTTTATATTATATTTTAGAATAATGTTTGTTTTAATTATAGCATATCTAATTTTTATGTAGTGCTTATGTAAATTAATGTGTATTATTCAAAAAATGTGTAAATATATTGTCTATGAGACCTGCATCATGGAACTGTTTGAGGTGTGCCCGGTATGTCATAGAAGCTGTCATATAAGATCACAAAGGATTGGAACATTTCTACGTGTTGAACAACTCTGCCACCATTGTCAGTTCTCACGGAAATGGAACAGTCAGCCGATTTTGGGCAGTACTCCTGCTGGAAACCTTCACCTTTCTGCTGCTGTGTATCTCAGTGGTGCTTCATTTTTCACAATTGAAAAGGTATTTGTAAATGAAATAATTAATAGCTTTGCAGTAACATGAGACTAAACATTTATAATGTAAAAATTTTTATGTTTATTCATTTATTAATTTACTGCTTACTCTTCTCTATGTGTTGTCAGATATTTGCAGCTATGAAGTTACATCTTTTCAAGTACGACACCTTTCGTCGTCATGCACGAATGTGCATTGAGCCTGCTATTGTTTACAAATGGAGAAACTGGCAGGATGAGATGCTACAGCTGTTGGCTCAAAGGGAAAAGGTCCTTGTTGGAGGAGATATGAGGGCTGACTCACCAGGTACATTGTGGGACAAATTTACATGTTTTTTTTTATAAAGAAAAAAATATATAGAATTTTATCTTATAGACAAGGCACATTGTGTAATAAGAGATTATGTATTTTTGTTTTTAAAGGGCACTCTGCCAAATATGGCAGTTACACAATGATGGACCTGGAGACAAACACCGTTGTTGATGTACAACTCGTCCAGGTAAATGAGCAGAAACCTTTGATGCAACGTCCTGGAAAACTTGAATATTTCATTTTAAACGCAAAAAAATAATTATATTTTAATCACTTGTCAGAGTAATGAAGTTGGAGGAAGTTACCACATGGAAAAGGAAGGTTTGAAGAGAGGTCTTGACTTTTTGGATGCTCGTGGAGTGACTCTGGACTGCATTGTGACTGACCGACATCCGCAAATACAAAAATTCCGCAGGGAACGCAATGTCAACCAATTCTATGATGTCTGGCATGTAGAGAAAGGTAAATAACCTTACTACCATCATATCAATTTCTAGATTTTTACAGACTAATAATTGTGATGAAACTGTATTAGCGGATGATTATGTGTTAGCGGATCATTTATTTATATATATATATATATATAAACACCACCATTACATTATATGTAATGACACATTGCTCTACTTATTGTGTGTTGTCATGTTTGTATTTAATTGCAATCTCCAGGAATTTCAAAGCAGCTGGAAAAAGTGTGCAAGTTGAAGGGTTGTGAGAAATTACGTAAATGGTTGCATAGTATAAAAAACCACATCTATTGGACTGCTGCATCATCAAGCAGTGGACCTGAAAGAGTGGCTAAATGGACGTCTATGCTAAACCATATGCAAAATAAGCACACACATGAAGACAGCAATTTTCCAGCATGTCTACATGGAACAAGGAGAAGTCGAGACACAAAAAAGTGGCTAGCTGCTGGTATGTAGGCTAAAGAAGCAATAGTTACTTTTAAAAAATGTATGCAGATCATATAGCTTGCCTTTTTTTATTTAAAATTACATATCATACTATAGTAACACTTCCAATAATTTAGGAACACTGCCATATTTAAAGTTGGAGAGAGTTCTCTCCAACAAGAGAATTTTGAAGGATGTTGCCAAGCTAAGTCCGCATTTCCAGACTTCTTCTATCGAGGTTTTCCACAGTGTAATACTACGGTTTGCACCAAAAAATGTGGTTTTTCCATTTCTGGGAATGTTGTGCAGGTAATGTTATTGTTGTAAAAATAAATTTACTTTTACATACACTGTAGACATTATATGTTGAAAATGTATTTATTGCTTACAGACTATACCTGGCTGCACTACATTACAATGAGAATGCCGGGCGTCCTCAAGCCACAACTGCAGCTGGTCGACCGGTGTTCAAAGTGACCTTTCCAAAGACCAAGAAGGGAGAATACCGGGTCAGAGAAGTTAAGGATCCTGTTCAAGGATTTTTCTGTGTTTTTTTCTTTCAAATATCTATCATTTGTTGTCTGGAGTTGAAATATTTGATATTTAATTGATCATGGTTCAAATTTTTTTTGGAGGAATGTCCTTTTATTAAAATTATTTTATTTCTAAACTTATTCATATTCTACAGTTCAGTGTTTTTATACATAATGTAAATAAATAAAAAAATATATGCAAGTTATTGTGAAATTATTTAAAGCTATAATATGTTTTGTTTTCACTATTATTTCCTTTGAATATAACCTGGGAAATATTAGACTAAAAATTCAAACATTTGTAATATTTAGAAGAAATTTAATTTTTTTCTTAAATGTGCTGATCATTAACACTCACTGTTGTACTCCACGAAGTCGCAGGGGACCATAGTCAGCCCTGTAAATGTTAAAAGCGTTTTGTAACGAAAACACATTTAAACAAACTGGATCCATTCCGGGATGGTCTACCATACATGATGGAGTGACTTGAAGTTGTCTCATCCGTCTTGTAACCTTTGATACAACAAATAGCGTCAGACAGTTTTATGTCACGTATTATTTTTTGCAACAATTACAAATGTAAATAAATTAATACCTGTTCTATCTCCCTGCAGCATATATTTTCTGGTTCTGTAGCCATCTTCTCACATTTGCCACATAAGCACCTGTACGACAAGTAATGTCAACATGACGCAACCGTTCCCTCACATAAATATAATTTTGTTTGTACTTAGCAAACGTTATCACAGTATTTGTGTTTGTAGTTTCAAAAAATTGCGCGAACGTTATCACAGTGTGTGTGTGTTGCACATCCATAATTGCAAAGGGGATGCGATTAAAACTCTATAAGTACATAAATGTATCAATTAACCATTCAGAGACGCCCTGCTCCATTCTTAATTGAGTTTCTTCTGCCGCAGTCTCTTCATCATCTGGGTCTGATTCCGGTTCAAACATGTACGGCTGAATGCCATACAAAACAGCGGGTCTCTCACTCTCAGCCATTCTGCTTTTACCGACTGTTTATTGCCATAGGTATCCAAAGGCAGGGCGGGGATATGCAGCTCATTTACATTTAAGGTGGTACACACCAAAACAGCTCTTTTTAAAACAGGCCCCAAAAATGACATTTTCAAATGGTTATAATAAATTAACTGTGGGGTATTTTGTGCTGAAACTTCACAAATACATTCTGGGGACACCCAAGACCAATATTACATCTTGTAAAAAGGGGCATAATAGGTGCCCTTTAATACATTCTGTCAGATTGGATAATTTAGAGATTTCATCTGGTTGTGTTGAAATATATAACTGAGTATCATCAGCATAGCAGTGGAAACTAATTCCATGTTTTCTTATAATATTGCCAAGTGGCAGCATGTAAATTGAAAATAGCAGAGGGCCTAATACTGATCCTTGCGGCACTCCATAGTTTACTATCGTTATCTTAGATTTTTCCCCGTTTATATAAACAAAATTGTGACGGTCTGATAGGTACGACCTAAACCACTGTAATGCCTGTCCCTGAATACCAGTGTAATTCTGTAGTCGATCTAGGAGTATTTTATGATCTATAGTGTCGAACGCAGCACTAGATCAAGCAACACTAGTATTGAGACACAGCCTTGGTCAGAAGCTAGAACTAAGTCGTTTGTAATTTTAATGAGCGCAGTTTCTGTGCTATGATGAGATCTGAATCCTGACTGAAATTTTTCATAGATAGCGTTTTTTTGCAAGAAGGAGCATAATTGGACAGACACCACTTTTTCTAGTATTTTAGACATAAATGCAAGATTTGAAATGGGTCTGTAATTTGCTAATACATTTGGATCTAATTGTGGTTTCTTAATGAGAGGCTTAATAACTGCTAGCTTGAACGGTCTTGGGACGTGACCTAGAGATAAAGAGAGTTGATAATATTGAGAAGAGGCTCTTCTGCTACAGGTAACAGTTCTTTCAGTAGTTTAGTGGGTATTGGATCTAATAAACATGTTGTTGGTTTAGACGCAGTGATAAGTTTATTTAGCTCTTCATGTCCTATAGTTGTAAAGCACTGCAACAGTTCTTGAGGGGCGATAATTGAGGCTGAATCATAAAACTCTGTTAAAGGTTGTACATTTACAATTGTATTTCTGATACTTTCGATTTTCTCAGTAAAGAAATTCATAAAGTCATCACTACTAAAATGTAATGAAATGTTTTGTTCTGGAGATGTCTTTTTATTTGTTAATCTAGCCACTGTACTAAACAAGAACCTTGGATTGTTTTGGTTATTTTTTATGATTTTGCGGAGATGCTCGGCCCTGGCTGCTTTTAGAGTCTTTCTATAACGGGACGAGCTGTCTTTCCATGCGATTCTGAAGACCTCTAAACGAATTTGTCTCCATTTGCGTTCTAGATTACGAGTTTCTCTTTTGATAGCGTGAGTAATACTGTTGTACCAAGTTACAGTATTTTTCTCTCTAACCTTTTTTAATCTCATCGGTGCAACAGTATCTAATGTACTACTGAAAATGGTGCACATGCTGCTAGTCATTTTCTCGAGATCATTTGTGTGTTTAGGTACGATGAGCAGCTGAGACAGATCAGGCATTTTATTTGTGAATTTATCTATAGTTGTCGGGAGAATTGTTCTGCCTAGTCGATATCGCGGTGCAATTTGACAAATATCATCAGTATGCAGTACGCATGTTACAAGGTAGTGATCAGAGACGACATCACTTTGCGGTAGAATTTCTATATCGGTTAGTTTGATTCCATGTGATATAATTAAATCTAGTGTATGATTAAAACGGTGAGTGGGTCCAGTGACGTTTTGTTTGACCCCAAAGGAGTTTAGTAAATCTGTAAACGCAGTCCCTAACGCATCATTTGTATTGTCTACATGAATGTTAAAATCTCCAACAATCAGCGCTTTATCGACGTTGACCAATAGATCTGAGAGAAAGACTGCAAACTCTTTTAGGAAATCAGCATAAGGCCCTGGAGGTCTATAAACGGTAGCTAAAGCAAGAGATAGTAGCGACTTTTTACTTATATCTGAGAGTGTAACATTTAGCATAAGAATTTCAAATGAATTAAACCTGTAGTTTGTTTTCTGATTAACATTAAGATTATCTCTATAGATTGTTGCTACACCACCGCCACGGCCAATCAGACGGCATTTGTTTTTATAACAGTAGCCAGGTGGACAAGACTCATTAAGACCGAAATAATCATTTGGTTTAAGCCATGTTTCAGTAAGGCAATTTAAATCAAGACTATTATCTGTGATCATTTCATTTATAATAACCGCCTTAGGTGTCAGCGATCAAATGTTTAGTAGCCCTAGCTTTAGAAATTGTTTTTGTTCAGTAATTTTGCGAATTTCTGGTTTGATTACGATCAGATTTTTTCTAGATCCTTAAGTTTTATTGCTAAACCTCACTATTCTGGGAATAGACACAGTTTCTATAGACTGTACTACACTCACATTTCTATCAATTAAGTGGGCAGAACACAGACTGTGATTTGAGGTTTGACTTACTAGTCATACGGTGTGAAGCGTCTTGGAGATGTTCTCCGACAGAAGATCAGCTCCGATGCTGCTGGGGTGCAGGCCATCAGCACGGAAGAGCCTAGGACGCTCCCAGAAAAGATTCCAATTATTTACAAAGAGCAGCTTCTGTTCATTACACCAAGACATTAACCATTCATTTAAAGCAAATAGTCAGTTCAGTTGGGTACTCCTCTCAATTTGAGAGTAAAAGGTTATTTTACTGAGTACGTTTCTGTGTGGCTTGCCTCTCAGGGTAAGTTTTTGTGTTAAACTGCTCTGCCCAGTTTTTATGTATTTACTTCCTTGAGCATGGTCTTTCCTTTAGCTCTAGTTGAGCTAAGTAGTTACCTTGTTTGTAACTTGGTTCTATTTTGCTCCTAGAACTTTAGTGGCCACTAGCTGGCACCGCGTGTGACAGGTAGGCCTTCTGGGCCTCCTTTGGGAACATGCTGGAATGTGCCATTTAGATTTCTTTACTAGGAAGAGTAAAGGGAAATATATGCTGCTGGTTGGCCAGGGCTCCAGGTGACTTATTAACCTCCTTTTGCAGCTTGGTTATTTGTCCCGCCTGGAGCTTGATAACACTGCCACGAGCTGATGCCACGTGTCTGGCTGAGGTTATAGGCCCCGCGGGGCCTTCCTTAGCGCGTGATGGTGTATGTTGTACTCCTCTTGCTTTAAAGAGTAAAAGGTTCTTTTACCAACTGCACTGCTCGTTGGATTGTGTAGGATGGACTGTTTTTGTGGGCACTCACAGTTACTTAATCACATGGTCGTTCTTGCTCCCAGCACGTTAGTTTTCAGGTGCGTGGCCTTATAGGCCGCCCTTGGAATACCACTATGTGATTGAGTATGCTGGTGGAATATGTAGTTCTTTATGCAGAACATTAGTTATGTTGTAGGCCCCTTTCCGGCCTCCATGGCTATGTGCCTACAGTATGGTCTATCTGTTAGGTGAGCTTGGTACTTCCCTTTGGGTTGTCTGTGTAATTGTGCTTAGCTCCCTAAGCTGGTCATTGGTCGTAGACTTCTATGCAGTCTCCCGTTGAGATCAGCCCCATGCTGGTTTGTGCTTCCCTGTATCAGGGTTCCCTAGCGCACAGCCTCCTCAGTGCATTAGTCAGACACTGAGTAGATCCTAGGATGAGCGGATTATACTCCCCTCAATACAAGGGTTTATAGCACTCAGCTGAGTTCTGCTCTCCAGGATGCCCGTCTCTACCCGTGCGTTTGAGTTGCTTACTACTCTTTTTGCAGTCGCTCTTACGTGCTCTCTTCTCTGAAGAATGCGTTATTGAGATTCTGTATTCAGACAGGGTTGGCCAAGGCTAAGTCTGTCTTCGTCAGACCAGGTCAGCCTCCCTGGTGGCAATGGGGGTTGACTTCGTTCCCCTCTAGTGACTGGCCGGGGCTCCTTTCGGTTCCCTGGCCACATTCCCTCTAAGGAACCATTTTTCCTTAGAAATGTTGGTTCCAGAAGCAGCCTTGGTAGGCTTTCTGTGGGAAGCCTCTTTTATTCTCAGCTTGGGCTGTTGGCCATAGGGAATGCTGTCACTGACAGCCTTGCGTGACCCGAGGGTGAGTTGCTTCTGCCGTTTCTCTCGAAACTGCTGGACGTTTGTCTAGCCATCTTGACATGAACTCTCCTTCAGCATGGCGGCGTGGGTATTTCATTACCCAATGCGATATGAACGCAGAGTTGAAGTTCCCTGTTCTCAGGGAACTATGGTTACATACGTAACCTGAGACGTTTCAGTGGTTCACTGCTACTTTGTTCATATTTGAGTGTTTACCCATTTAAACTAAGTCACACTGAAATTAACATTATCCTCAAGGTAGTTTACTCAAAAATTTTAATTCTGTCATTATTTATTCACCCTCAAGTTGTTCCAAACCTGTATCAGTTTCTTTCTTCTGTTGAACACAAAAGAAGACATTTTAAAGAATGTTGATAATCAAACAACCATAGTAGGAAAAAAAGAAAAGAAAAGAAAAGAAAAGAAAAGAAAGTCAGTGGCTACTGTTAACTGTCTGGTTACCAACATTCTTTAAAATATCTTATTTCGTGTTTAACAGAAGAAAGAATCTCATACAGGTTTGGATTAACTTGAGGGGGAGTAAATGATGACAGATTTTTTTTTTTTTTTTTTTGTGAACTCGTTTACATTTAAAACTATACAATATTGTTTAAGTTGATTTTTACATATGGAAAGCATTTTATTTTTTAAGCATTAAATAAAATCCATAAAATCAATAAAAACAGTATCAATAAAAATATTTAAAGCAAATGAAAATGTTCAAAGCAAATGTCTTATAACCACTTCATGATATCTTATGGCTGTTGAAAAGAAGACTTTACTTTTGTTACTTTACTTAAAGCAGACAAATACCACTTATAAATATAATGACCACATTATAAAGCATTTTAGATGTTTAAAAGAAGACTTTGTTTTTGTAATTTCATGAGATGATATTACACATTATAAAATTGTTTATAAGGAATTATGCGTGTATTATAATGCATTAAGAATACCATTATGATGCATTATAAATGCAGGTTTCATCTGGTGTTATAATGCAAAAGTTATAACCACAAATAGGTAAGTATTACAATGTATTGTACCTGTTGTTATGATTATTTGTAGATGACACAACATATCATAAGTTGTTTATAAAGCATTATGCATTATTATAACACATTAAGAATACCCTTATGCATTATAAATACAGGCTTCATAGAAAGTGTTACCGGAGATTCTTTACCCTTAGGGCAAATGTTTCAACCATAAGAGATACAAAACGATACTTATTCTATACACATCCTGTGAAAATGAGGGAACATAGCCTTTAAATTCCTTGCTCAATTTATCCATTAAAGACTCTAAAAAACTAGCATGTGTAAAAAAATAAAAAATAAATTGTACACATATTTCTAAACTACACAGTTACTGTAGGGGGTTTTCTCTACCTTTTCTTAACTTAGCTTCTTTTATTTAATTGTTTAAACTATAAACGAAAATGTTTGTCATAATAATGTAAATGAGGCTTCGTTACCTCATAAAACATTTTACAATGATCTCTGTGAACCCATTAATCATGCAGATTCACTGAGATCGCCCCCTCCAGCAGTGAACCATTGAACAAAATCTCTATGGGTTTTAACATTTTACCTGATCTCTGATCAATTTTATACATTTGTAGATGTTTTAATGAGACAATAGTATAGTTAAAATGAATACAAGTAGTTAATAGTCTCTTATTGGGTTGTTTAGCTGAGCCGTCTATTGAACAAACAAAACAAGCCCTGAAAATTGATAAAAGAGCCCATATTACACAGATACTTGATATTTAATCTTATTAGATGATTAGTTAATTGCATTTAATAGAATTTACTTTCAATAAAACATTTGCAATTGGTTTGTAAAGTGTTTTTTATGCATGTTTGGCCTGACTTTTTGTTGCACTTACACTGTTCTGACCAGTAGGGGTCACCAGCGTGTGGTGTTTGAACGCTTTGAAACAATAAAATATTTTGCGAAGCAATGGACTATATGCACGGTTAGTTCCTGGTTGTCGTTAAGCCAGCTCGGGCATTTCAGGTGAACTGTTAGCTGTTCATTCTGTAGTCGCTGAACATTGACACAAAACCATCACAGGTTGACATTTTAATGTTGTATTCATATTTTAATGCAGTTATCACATTTACCTAATTTGCCAATAAACCAGTTTTATTGATTGCAATAAAGACAAAGCTATTGGGGCCGTTTAAAAACACTGAGTCTGTAATTAGACACGCACACACATTTTTTCCCCAGCACTTCAAATGTTATTTTTAATGTGATGACCACAAACATTATTTATTCATCCTTCTGAGATTGTCCCCACTGTAAAACCGAACGTTTAAAAATGTAGGAAATTCAACATTTGATAGAAAACACTTATTTTAAAATAAAAAAGACAATAATTAGCACTTGTTTCCCCCCAATTTATTTATAAAATTTTCCAAAGCATTAACAGAAAAATTCACACAATTTAAGTTATAACTTTTTTCCCCATGGCCATGGCCATGTTCTGGTACTCCGAAAATAGCAACTTCAACACTGGGTATTATATCTAAGTTAAAGGCCTCATTTAGTGTTTTAAATATGAATGTCCAATAGTCCTTCAGCTTTTGACAAGCCCAGAACATGTGAAAATGGTCTACCTTATCACCTTTGCATCGATCACACAAATCATCAACATTGGGGTACATTTTTGAAAGTCTACATTTTGTATAATAGGCACGGTGGATAACTTTAAATTGTTTAAGACTGAGGCGTGCACAAGAGGTTGATCCATTTACTCTATTCAAATAATTAGCACTTTAACCAGCAGGTGGCGGCAAAGTAGCATTTATTTGCACATATATCAGCCATTTCCTCTAATCGTTTTCACTTCGTTTTTTTGACTAAATATTAAACATTATAAAATAACTAGGTTTAAAAATATGTACTCACAACATCATAAGAAAAACAATTTTTATTGTAAATTAATTACACAGAAAGCGAGCACCATGTAATTGCAGCAGCATTCACTCAGTGCAGCGCAAGATCAATGATTTCAGCACACTTGTAAAAACACATATTTTATTCAATTAATCTAACTAAAGTGCACAATAAATATTTAATTTTTGAAGATTTTTTTTCACATGAAAGTGTGAAAACTGATGGTCAAATTGAATTTAACCGAGGAGGAACACTGAGGAACGTCTTTATTTATTTATTTTCTATGCTGTCTTATGTTTGAATAACTACATTAATGCTATGCCTGACTATTAGGTGACTATATTCTGATTATAAACTAAGTATTAGACTACTTATGCTCAACACACCAGCAAATGACATCTCACCGGAAGTTTTCAAGCTGGCTTATATTAATGCGGAAGTTCTAAAGAACGCTCCGTGCATATAGTCCATTAGTTCAGTTATATATATACTGAATAAAAAAACTACAAAAATACTATATATCAGGTCAGCTTCATCGAGTTCAGCTGCCCTCCCTCCGCAACACACCATTTATTCTCGCACACACGCGCACCCTGCCCCACCTCATGTTTGCTGCTGGCTGAAAACTTTTGACAACTATGCACGGGAAGCGAAAAAGAAAAAAGCCCTAGATGGATTCATCCCGTGCATTTCTTTCAGTTAGCCTACGTATGTTTACAAACGTGAAAGTTTTGGCTATTTAAGTGTGAGATTATTTATACGTTTAACACCGCGTTAATAGTTTGAACACCATCAACGCATCTGCCTGATTTGATACTAATGCAATTTGTCATATTATAATTTCAATTATTTTAATGTGCTATGCATTGCGTTTTGAACCATGGTAAAGATAGCTGTAGGGCTATCAATACCAGAAGAGGAGCATTCCATGGACGCGCATCCATGAACCTTATTAGACCGCGTTTTCTAAGGATGCACGATTTATTAAAACTATTTAAAAATCATAATACAGCATTACATAATGCTATTCTTAAATCTACGCTTACACAGGATAATACATCAATAAAAGTTTAATCCCTCGCTCTGAGTGTGCATTTTTGATGTCCACATATTTTTGTTGAAGAAATTACAGTGGCTGTAGCATTTATATCAACAAAAAAAAAAAGTGGCCGAATATTATCATTTAACTAATAATGTATTTTTAATTATGGTGGTTGGCTTTGATCGTGGATTTGATCATGCTGTGCTGTGTAACAACAAAAATCAGCAGGCTTTTGGCGCCCTCTGAAGGCATTTGTTATAATATATATTATGTACTCATAATATTTCAGGGGAAAAAACTGTTTAAATATGCAGATTAGCTTATTTTGGTTAATTTAGAAGAAATCTACAATCTATTACTGAGCTAAGCCAGCCTAATTGATACTGTTCCCTAAAAAGAGCCGGAATTCCCATCATGACAAGGGGCACTTTGGGGCTCTAAATTGCCATTTTTAAAAAAGGCAATAGTCAGGCACTTGCAGGAACCTAATTTTTTATCATCCTCAAACTTGAAACATAACTTCTAGCTGTCTTTATTATTATTATTATTATTATGTTATAATGATAAAACTATGTTATGCAAAAAAGGATTATTTTACTTATATTAATTCTTAACAATCTTTTTAGTGGCAAACAATGATTGAAATTTATTTTCAATAATTCTTATTGAATAAGATAATGCTTATTGAATATGGAAATGCATAAAACACAGCTGTCATAGAAAAACACTTAGATACATGAATTAAGTTTGGAAAATGTAACATTTGATTATGGAAACCGTATCAAAGCAATTTAATACTGTCTCTTACCCTTACAAAGGACTTCAGTACGTATACCTTGCCTGTTGCTGTTCCATATTGTCATTAACCATTTGCATAGTTTGTCATTGGTCATTTTAAAAACCTCCATTACCAGGTTTGACCTTGTTTCTTTAGTGACTTTTCCTTTTTTACTAATACCATGAGCAATGAATGCTTTTATAATTGCGTCCCTTCCACCAGCATCTGTCCATACATCCTTGTTTTTGTATTTCTGGCCTTTTTTGTATCTAGCCATCTTTGTTTAGAGACATTAGCTAATTCTTCTAACATTTCAATTTATATGTGCCTTCTTTGCACCATTATGACATACTGCCTCCTACAGGTGTGGGGAACAATGCAATTGCAATTTGAGAGAAAATATATTATATATCCAATATCTGGATTTTCTTTTTTAGAATCCAATAACAACACACAGCACTTGGAGTTAGAACAGTTGATTCATTTTCATTAAATTTTAATAAAATTTGATCCAGTAACAGGTATCCCAAAATAAATGGTATAATAATGCATGAAAATTTGATTCTTGGAGCCAGTAAATGAGAGAAAATTCAACAGCTTATTTTCTACTATAACTCTGTGACTAAAAACACTTTGAAATGGTCCTTCTTGGAGCCAGTATACACACCCTTTAGAGTTGAGAGAGAAAAGAAACCCTGTATTTTTAATGAATTTATGAAAAGTTTAAATTTGAAACTCAGTCAAAACAATTGCTTTACCTTCCTCTATGGGCAGTATACTGTACACTTTTCGCAAGGCTTTGCAAGCTTTTTCTTGAATCTAGAATGTCAATAGCATGTCTTCAGCATCACTCTTGACCTAAAAACCTACTTGAAATAGTTTTTCTCAGACCAAGCAACAAAGCACACCCTTTAGAGTTCAGATAGAAAGCTCTGTGTATTTTTATTTAATTTGTTAAATGTTTGAATATAAAACTAGGTCCAAACAATATGTTCCTCTAGGGGGCAGTAATACCGCTCAGTCTGTAGGAGGCTTTGTGAGATTTTTCGCAATTTTTGCGTTTCAATAACACATGTTATGCTGTTGTTTCCTGGATGAAACCAACCTTAAAATGTTCTTCTAGGATCCAGTACCGACACACAGCATTTAAAGGTGAGTTAGAACACTACATTTATTTTCATTGAGGTTATGTCTGTCTTTGAATATCAATAGTTTACCTTGTGCTAAAGTTCTGTGACTAAAAGCAACATACAAATGTTGTCCTAGGAGCCAGCAACAACACACAACCTTTGAAGTTGAGATGGAAAACTGTATTTATTTTAAGGGAATTTATTATCAGATTTGAATTTAATTCAATAGCATTTACCCTGATTTACAAATGAGCGAAAAACCTGCATGGAAATGTTCTTTTAGGTCCAGGTAACAGGACACACCCTGTGAAGTTGAGATTGAACACTGTATGAATTTAAATGGATTTATTTAAATTTTGAATGTCAATCTCAGTCAGAGCAACTTCATCATGTTCCTCTGGGGGGCAGTAATACCGCTCAGTCTGTAGGAGGCTTTGTGAGATTTTTCGCAATTGTAGCGTTTCAATAGTATGCCTTCAGCATCACTTTTGACAGTAAAATCAACATCAAATTATTCTTCTAGGAGCCAGAGACAAGACACGCCCTTTGAAGTTGAAACAGAGCATTGCATGTATTTTTTATTCATTTATGTATTATCTTTATTTTCAATAACATGCTTTCTGCTGCAGTTCCGTGGATAAAACCAAAATGTTCTTCTTGGATCCAGTAACAGGACACACCCTGTGAAGTTGAGATTGAACAATGTATGAATTTAAATGAATTTATTTACACTTTGAATGTCAAACTCAGTCAGAACAACTTCATCATGCTCCTCTAGGGGACAGTAATACTGCTCAGTCTGTAGGAGGGTTTGTGAGATTTTTCGCAATTGTTGCTTTCAATAACACGTTATGCTGTTGTTTCCTGGAAGAAACCAACCTTAAAATGTTCTTCTAGGATCCAGTACCGACACACAGCATTTAAAGGTGAGTTAGAACACTACATTTATTTTCATTGAGGTTGTCTTTCTTTGAATATCAATAGTTTACCTTGTGCTAAAGTTCTGTGACTAAAAGCAACATACAAATGTTGTCCTAGGAGCCAGCAACAACACACAACCTTTGAAGTTGAGATGGAAAACTGTATTTATTTTAAGGGAATTTATTATCAGATTTGAATTTAATTCAATAGCATTTACCCTGATTTACAAATGAGCGAAAAACCTGCATGGAAATGTTCTTTTAGGTCCAGGTAACAGGACACACCCTGTGAAGTTGAGATTGAACACTGTATGAATTTAAATGGATTTATTTAAATTTTGAATGTCAATCTCAGTCAGAACAACTTCATCATGCTCCTCTAGGGGGCAGTAATACCACTCAGTCAGTAGGAGGCTTTGTGAGATTTTTCGCAATTGTTGCTTTCAATAACACATTATGCTGTTGTTTCCTGGATGAAACCAACCTTAAAATGTTCTTCTAGGAGCCAGCAACAACACACAACATCTATATTTGAAAAATTTGCCTATATGTATTTTATACAAATGTATTATCACATCTGAATCTCAATAGCATTGCTTTTGCATCACTTATGATAGTAAAACCAACTGAAAGCAGTTATTTTCGGACATAGTAATAGATCACACTATTTGAATTTGGGATTGAATATTATGGTTTTTCCTCAAAAAGTAAAACTTCTTTTTCTTAATAACATTACTATTACCAACTTGGGTAAAGTTGGTTTTATATTCGCACATTCGGACTTCTGATAAATTCAGACTTTCCAATAAATGTGCAATAAATTAATGTTTGCGAATTTTAAGCAGCGACATGATATTGACAACCTACGATTGTCAACTTACAACATTTTTCACAGTCGATCAAAATAGGCAAGTATTGTTTTAATGGCATATTTACTTGTGAATGTCCACTGAATGTCCAATGTAGTGTGATTAACAAGCTATTGAATACGGATGTCCGAATGTGCGAATATAAAACCAACTTTACCCAAGTCTATTACCACTACTTTTATTCTTTCCAATATGTAACATTTACAGTGTTTTTACCAGGTGAGCCCGAGTGTGTGTATGTTTCAAAGTTTTGTGTACACAGTTTGTTCGCCTTTTTTCAAGAGAAAAGCATATGGATGGAAAAATTGAGCGTATTTCCTCTTCGTTTTGTACTTTGCTGACGGTCCCTATCTGCTATTTTACATTACAAAATGAATAGGTTTCTAATACAGCAAAGCAGATTAAACACATAAACTACATTGTGTGTCCTCTTCTACTTTTTCAAACAATTCGAACACAACTTGTTTTTTGTTCTTATACTGAATCGTTCTTGATCTATTGAAGTATTTTCGAAGCTGAATCTCTGACGAATGTCAAACGTCCAACGTGAAACCAACTTTATATCGGTGATCACGTGAGCATCATCGATCGACAACAGCAGGCAGCACGGTCTCCCAAACACTCTACAGCTGAAATTGTAAAAAATATTGAACAGTTTTTTGTGTGCAACGTTAGTTTTCAGTAGTGTCCAAATTAAAAACAACGGTAACGCTTTAGATTACAGCCCGGAAAGTACTGCGTAATTACAACGAATTTACAGCGTAACTCTCGATAATTATAGTGTACTTATACAGTAAGTACGTGTAAGTATAGGGGAACAATATGTAATATGTAAAGGAATAAAGGGGTAACAACAAATTATTTATACTGTAAGTATTTTAGAACTAAGTGGTACTTACAGTGTTATTATAGACAACAATCTTACATTTGGGAGCAATTTAGCGAGAAAATGCACTGATAAAGTTAAGGAAAGTAGAAAGAACTATTGCAGTCTTTATTAATACATGGTGAAATATGCTTTTGTTTCATGTAGTTACAGGGTAA
>RJVU01068251.1:171038-187112 GCA_003731715.1 Anabarilius grahami | reverse complement strand
CTGTAACTACATGAAATAAGAGTGTAACAAGCTCCACTTTAATTTACGGCCCGTAATGTCATATTTACACTGTAACTACACGAAATAAGAGGGTAACAACTCCACTTTAATTTACGGCCCGCAATGTCATACTTACCCTGTAACTACATGAAACAAAAGCATATTTCACCATGTATTAATAAAGACTGCAATAGTTCTTTCTACATTCCTTAACTTTATCAGTGCATTTTCTCGCTAAATTGCTCCCAAATGTAAGATTGTTGTCTATAATAACACTGTAAGTACCACTTAGTTCTAAAATACTTACAGTATAAATAATTTGTTGTTACCCCTTTATTCCTTTACATATTACATATTGTTCCCCTATACTTACACGTACTTACTGTATAAGTACACTATAATTATCGAGTTACGCTGTAAATTCGTTGTAATTACGCAGTACTTTCCGGGCTGTAATCTAAAGCGTTACCAAAACAACTAACGTTAAAACGTTCCCATTCAAATTACGTCACAGTTAACATCGTACATCTAGCGATTTTATTCATCTATGTATTTGTAATTGATGTAGATTTAAACGCTATATTACTGACAATAAATTAAATAAATTAATTAATAAATAACCCAGCTAACACAGTTACGTTGTGACGACGTAACTGGACCGGACCATATTCGTTGTAGCGACGTACCAAATAACGTTCTAGGGACGTAACTTTGTGATTCCCATATTCGTCGTGGCGACGTTATAGTGGTACGTCTCTGTAACGTGAGGAGTACGTCTCAACGACCAAACTGGCACCTTGTAAAAACGTAACTGGATCGGCTCATATTAGTTGCAACGACATCCCGAATAACGTTCCAGCGACGTAACTTTGTGATTCCCATATTCATTGTGGTGACGTTATAGCGGTACGTTGCTGGAACGTGACAGGTACGTCCTAAAGACCAAAATACCACCTCGACCTTTATCTTAAAATCTGCTTCTCACCTTTACTCCGGGGAATGGAGATGTGCTCCGCCCATAACCTTGAAATCCATGCAGAACTGATAAACACTCCATTCTCTGCTAAAACCTTATAAAAGCTAATCGTTATAGGGAATTGTATTGCTTTGGTTAATACATTTGCAGATCAAAATATGTAGTGGAAACCAATAGAAACCCTCATTAAATTAATTAAAATGGCTAGAAACACACTGCATCCATGTAATCATCAGCATTGTTACTTTGTACAATTACTAAGCCAATACATTTGAACATTACCATGTTTTAACCATGTAAAGTGTTAAGTTAGGAGTACAGAAAATTGAACACATGAATTCATAAATTGAACACATTCATAGATCAAACAATACAATCAATAAATAAATGTAACCAGTGATTAATGTTTTATTCTTTTAATTGACAAAGTGTTTTATCATTAGATGGGTATAGTTAAATAATGATTTTATCAATTATATTTATAGATACTCTTATGACTACTATCCATAATTTGGCACAAAAATGACAAAGATATGAAAAAGATTCAGCAGATATTTTATTACTTTATTTGCAAAAAAAATATTTTAAACCATTTCCTAAGTGTCCTGTATGAGGCAGCTGCTACAAATATACTGAGGTAATGTGCTTTAATACTGCTTTACTGCCAGACAATATCACAATTACCAAAGATATACAGTCCTTGAGCTTCTCAAAAGCTAAAAAAAATCCAGAAGATGACATTCATAAAGAGTAAAAGTTGTGTATAAAGTACAATATGAAGATTTTTTAGCATTTCTTCAAATAATAGTTTGGCCCACCCAAAAATACATGTACAGTTTTTGTTCAAGAAAATGAACGTGGACTTTCTCAGGAAGAATTTGAGATCTCTCATTACCGTGTCCTCAGCTGTGTAGAACACTCTTGCCAACAGTGTTGAGGAGGAAGATGATGGAGAGCTGTGAGAGAAGAGGAAGAGTGTCTTTCTCAGGTTCTTCTGAAGCAAGGATCACTTTGGATTTTGCAAACTGGAAGCTAAAAAAAAAAAAAGTATTGTAGTCAGGTTAATTGTTTGTTAGAAACGTATGAGGAAAGCATGTTTAACTTACATGTTCCTCCTCTTCTTCATCCTGAGCTGCACTGTCACCTCGGTCACCACTGCCATCATCATCCTCCTCTGACAGCTGAAAGGTTGAATTACATTGTTAGAAGTTGCATTTTTACTTTTAAAAACAGTCTCTTCTACTTACCAAGGCTGCATTTGATGAAAGAAATACAGTAAAATAATACTATTGTGAAGTAGTTTTACTTTAATATTCTAAAATAGTTTTACTATTAACTTTTTTATTTTAATCTATTTTTAAAAGTAAGTTATTCCTGTGATCAAAGCTGAATTTTCAGCATCATTACTCCAGTCTTCAGTGTCACATGATCCTTCAGAAATCATTCTAATATGATGATTTGCTGCTCAAGAACACAAAAATATGAAGCAGCACATTTCAAAAGAAATGTCCGAGCATCAATTCAGCATATTAGAATGATCAAAGATCAAGTGGCACTGAAGACTAGAAAAATGATGCCGAAAATTTTCCGTCAAAGGAATAAATTAAATTTTGCAACATCTTCCAAATCTCAAAATCTTTGACTGGCAGTGTACATTATTACATTTAGATAATAAACAGTGCACAAATTCTCAAAGAACTTACATTTTAACGATTACTTCCCTCACTGCTGACTCCAAGCTGGGGACACACTGAACGACTAGCTGAAACATTCTAAGACTGAAATCAACACACTTAACTTTCCTTCGACTGAAGTGGATTTAAATACTTATAGATTATAAACAGACTGAACGCAACTGGCTCTGACTCAACGTGTTTGGGCAAGATCAGTTGAACGTATCAAATTACATTTATAATCGGCCTTACAGTCGTTAAGTGTGTCCCTGGCTTTAGTCCTTGTTGCAGCCTCCTCAAAAAATACATCTTTCTGTACACGAAAGCACAAAAAAAATATTTTAAGAAAAAATACAGTAAGGGCATATTTCGTGTAGCCTAAATGAATTGCAATTATGATTTTTTTTTATTTTTTATATATATTATTTTGAAATCAATAAAATATCATGTATATATTGTAAGTTAGAACATTATTTGTTTTTATCATGACATGAATTCCAAACCTGTTAAGACTTTCGTTCATCTTCAAAACACAAATAAAGATAATTTAATGAAATCTGAGAGCTTTCTGTTAGAGACCTGCGCGGGACGGATTTTTTCGTCCCGCTCCCGCAAGATTGTGTCCCGCTCCCGCAAAAATATATATTATTTTCTCCCGCTCCCGCCCGCAAACAATCAAGTTTCGTCCTGCTCCCGCCCGCAAAATCCCGCGGGTAAATGTTTAAGTATTGTTTTTTTTTTTAAAAAGGAAGGTGCTTTCCATCGCTGTCGCATACTACTGAAAAACATTTCCAAATATCAGATTTTCCTTTGCTTGGTTTTGTAGTTTTGCATGTTCCTTTCTTTAATAACTTACTAATATCTGTAGGACTAAGCGATTCACCTGAGTCATGCGGTGCAGACATTTTGCCTCTGTGTGGTAGGCTTGGCTGTTTCGCGCCTATGAACCATGCGAGAGTTAGCTTTCGACCCTGCGCCTGTAAATCGTTTTTATTTTATTTTATTATAAATAAAGGTTTATTTGTTTCTAGTTATTTTATTTTGTTAGATATTTCCACTTTGCGGGAGTCCCGCAAATAATTTTATTTTCCCGCAACCCGCACACAATAATATCGTGCTGCCCGCATCCGCATTCACCCATCAAATACTGTCCCGCGCCGCACTCAGTTGTGCTGGGTCCCGCGGGTCCCGCGATACTCCCGCGGGAGTGCAGGGTCTACTTTCTGTCCCTCCATTGACAGTCTACGCAACTGCCAAATTGAGGGACAGAAAGCTCTCAGATTTCATTAAAATATCTTCACTTATGTTTCGAAGATGAACAACACATTCTTGCATGTTCGGAATGACATAAGGGTTTTTTCATTTTTGTGTGAACTAACCCTTTAGGCAGGCGTACACGTAAGTTCAAACACTCAGTAGTTTGTGAGCCCTAGAATACAAGTTAGTTAAACCGATAATCAACATAGTTGGTACATTGCACGACTGCACTACACAGCTTTTCTTTGTTTTAAAAACAGACTTAACATTTATCTATTACGGGTCCTAATTAGGAAACGATGAGCACATTAAGCTTTGTGCCATTGCTGTTTATATTTATCAAGCAGTAAAAATGCCCCTTTCAACGGCCAAAACAAGAAGCTTGCGGATGAGATGAATGGAAGGAGATTTTGGATTGTATTTGATAGTATCGAACAGATTTTAAAAAAAGCTTTAAACATGCCCTTTCAATCCGAATGAAATGTCAATTGGACCCGGCCAATTCATTTCAACTAACGTGGTTACATGTGACTTTTTATTCCATCTGTGCTACTAGTCTGATTATTAGAGCCCATGTAAACACAGCTAATGTTGCTGCTATAGCTTCAGATTTAATGTGATGTGATTGTGTATAATTTGGGACCAGGGATGGAAATTAACTTTTTTGTCCACCGGCCACTGTGGCTGGTGGATTTCAAAATCTACCAGCCACTCAATGTTTTTACCAGCCACTTTCTTGTTTTTAACCGACAATGTGTAACTGCATGTAAAAATTAATACTACAAGATCTACAATACTTAAGCAGTTTATTTAATCTCAAGTCTCAATGTAATACTGACATTTTCTCTTTCTCTCTTAAACTCACACAAACCATGAACTGATATACATTTCAGGACTGTTCGTTCAAACCGCCGCCAGCGTTAGGGTCAAAGCGAATGACAAGTTGCGGCAACCAATCGGAATCCTCTCAAGCGAGGACCTGTACATTCTGATTGGTTGCCGCCGAACCGCGTCATAGCTCATTACAATAAACGCTCTCAACTTCCAGGACGCGCCGCGCCGCTCTCGCCGGAGCTCGCCGCCGGCTCACATTGAAAATGAATGACTTCCTGTCACTTTGACGCTCTCGCCGCCGGCGGTGTGAACACAACGCCGGCGGTGTGAACACAACGCGTGCGATGTAACGCCACATTTTTTTTGAAGGTGTGCCTCTTCTAAAAGTGTCCGCCGTCCAGGTGAAACAGTATGCTATTTTTATTTACCCGCCACGGTGGCCGGTAGGTGAAGCGAGTTTACCCGCCACAACACAAAATCACCCGCATTTGGCTGGTGGCGGGTGCTAATTTCCATCCCTGTTTGGGACTATACAATAGCTGCATTTACATGGACCCTAATAATTAATTTGTAATCGGACTAGTTGCACAGTCTAATTAAAGGGATAGTTCACCAAAAAATGAAAATTCTATCATCATTTACTCACCCTCAGCTTGTTCCAAAGCTTTACAAAATAAGATATTTTAAAGAAAGTTTGTTACCAGGCTGCTTTGGGCCAACATTGACTTCCATAGAAAAAAAAACTATGGAAGTCAATGGTGGTTTTTAACAGAAGAAATTTATACAGCTTTGGAACAAGCTGAGGGTGAGTAAATGATGACAAAATTTTAATTTTTGGGTGAACTATCCCTTTAAGTCACATGCAACCATGTCATTCAGAATAAATTTGCCAAATCAGATTTTAAAATTTCATTCTGATTGTAAGGGGTGGTTTAAACCTTTTCTAATCTGTTCGATAGGACATGTAAACACTTGATCAGATTAAAAACTGAAATTTGAAAGCGTAAAGCATGTAGAAATTACGCAATGACGTACAAAACTAACCATTGTTGTTGAAAGAATGCAGTGTAATAAATGACGGTCAAAATTTCAAAATGCTTGTTTAGTTATAAGCATTTTTACTGCTTGATAAAAATAAGCAGCACGGCACATAGCTTCATGTTCTCTGCGTCTCCTAATCAGGACCTGGAATATTAAATATAAAGTCTGCTTTTTGAAACAGAAAAGAATCAATGACAGGATGATGGTTAATATGCAGCAACAGCGGGAAAGTCTGTAATTTTGGACAGACAGTGCATTTTAAAATATCAAATCCGATTTGTAAATAAATGTACATATCAACTATGTTCAGATTCATCAATCACAATGATTTCATTCTGAATTAAATAAAAAGTGTAAATGTATCAAATAGTAAAATTGCTGACCCCTCAAATTCAGAATTATTAACATCTCGTCTCTGTGAGTAATTGAATTGTGAAATTCAACCCTGTGAATTACCTGTGTGTCCTCCTGAGCCTTTTAACGAGAAGGCTGCTTTTATGGCTGGATGCTGATTGACACACCTTTTGACCATGTTCTCACATCCAGGACAACAAAATGATCAAGCAGACCTGAAACAAATGACCCATGATTGAAATCACTTTAAATCCATTTATGCCTCGTTTCCACTGAGCGGTATGGTTCGGTTTGGTACAGTTCGGTACGGTACACCTTGATCAGGCTTGCGTTTCCACCGCCAACAGTACCCTTACTTGATAGGCGTGGTGTAGCCGGAAAATAGTGATCAACGTCATTCTCGCGCGAAGAAGAAAACGACATAGTAAACAACAATGGAGGATATACAGCAGAACTGTTCTTGCTTCTCCACTTGAGGCTGTCTGTCACAAGAAGGATACGAGCTTTGCTTGCTGCACGCCAACATTCGATGTTTCAGAATACCAAGTATGCAAAGTTCAGACGTCTATGCTGCAGCACCTACCAGCAAGCGGAGGAGAAAACCCGCGCATTTGGCAGACGCTTTTATCCAAAGCGACTTACATTGCATTATACTATACATTTGTATCGGAGTATGTGCAATCCCTGGGATCGAACCCATGACCTTGGCATTGCTAGTGCCATGCTCTTACCACTGAGCTACAGGAAAGCTATTTATAAAGATAGCGCCTATTTGAAAATCTGATCTGATGTTGTCGGAGTTGTGAGATCCAGGCGATCACCGGGCGCTCGGTGCTAATGTACCCAGCCGAGAGCAGCTGTACCTCGGCTAGTTCTTCTGACATTCGCCGCTGGTTAAGATGTCTCTGTAGTGGTTAAAAACAAGATATCATTCATCTTATGTATAACGGGCAATCTTTGGTCGCATGAATTTATAATTTGTTCCCGGGCAAATCGTTTTGGCTGAGGGCAAAGTGAAGTTCCATAACTTTATATATTTATTTAACTTTACAGTTGTAGTGCGCTGTACGTTTGACTTAATTGTTTGCTTGTCTTTATTTCTTAATGTATAGCTTCTCATATTTTATACTTATACTTTTATAAAGGTTATTATTGATAATTAAAACTGACTTTTAACAAAATGAGATGGATGTTTTGCCTTTTCATTTACAGTGAAGATAATCACTGTACATATGCACATATTGCCTGAACCACACATTAATAGGTTTCATATTTTTAAAATAAAAACGAAGAGGCAGGGTTGTGTTTTATATTTTGTTTTGTTATATAGCCTACATGAAGTGAAGATAATCAATGCACGCGTTGCCTGGACCACATTTGTGTGTGGCGTCTCTTCTGTGGTCATTCCCCTTGTAGCATGCGCAAATGACGATTCTCTGTCAACCAATCAACGTTCTGCAGAGTGTAGCTCCACCCTTTTGGTACGGTACTGTTGTGCTTGGTACCCCAACGAAAGGGTCCCAAAAAAGTGGTACGGTTCGGAATTAGGGTACCATTCACAACTTTTGACAATGGAAACGGCAAAAATTGCGTACCGTACCGAACCGAACCGTACCGCTCAGTGGAATTGAGCCATTAGTCTTACCTAAGTGATATTAGAAAAATGAGGCATAGTTGTTCACCCAGGATACGCTGCTTCTCCTGGAACATGG
Source organism: Anabarilius grahami (assembly GCA_003731715.1). Lineage (NCBI taxonomy): Eukaryota > Metazoa > Chordata > Actinopteri > Cypriniformes > Xenocyprididae > Anabarilius > Anabarilius grahami. The sequence continues at coordinate 179,265 of RJVU01068251.1, read as the reverse complement.
TCTGCATGATGAATGATCTCTTGATCCTGAACACTACTTCGGTAAAGTTGGTTTTATATTCGCACATTCGGACTTCTGATAAATTCAGACTTTCCAATAAATGTGCAATAAATTAATGTTTGCGAATTTTAAGCAGCGACATGATATTGACAACCAACGATTGTCAACTTACAACATTTTTCACAGTCGATCAAAATAGGCAAGTATTGTTTTAATGGCATATTTACTTGTGAATGTCCACTGAATGTCCAATGTAGTGTGATTAACAAGGCTATTGAATACGGATGTCCGAATGTGCGAATATAAAACCAACTTTACCGAAGTCTGGACCCGTGCAGTCCACCTGGAGATTATCTGAATGATATGTGGTTGCATATAAAGGGTAATTAAAGCCTGAACGTTACATACATACGGATAGCAGCACCATTAGTCCAGGACCTTATATCTATTGGTACTGAACAAGTCAGAAACGAATTTAATACCCACCCCTGCTTATAATTATTGTTGTCTTGTTGTTGCTGCACAGGTTCTCTCCCCTCTAGCTGCTGAAAATAAAAAGTATGTTAGATTTATAGGAATGAATAGACTCACACATAACGTTAAACCAGTAAGTGGCGACAAATGAGAATATTTTGTTATAACCAACTCTAAATCATTGATTTGGCTGGTTCATTGACTGTCATTACAAAGAATTTAAGTAAACAAATCGTGAAGTAATTAACCGATTAACCGTTAATACAGATTTTGAGTTTTCAATATGGTTCACGTGAGCTTCATGAAGGCCAGGCAGGGCCTAAAATTAACAAACACTCTACTACAGTTGCCGTTTAACGAATGTAAGTTATTATTCTGCCGTTTAAAGCATTAAACAGTTAACGTCGTTACATTTAAAATAACTAAAATAAAAATATAAAACTGTGTCTCAGATTTTAACGTTAACGTTACCTCAGACAGCCTCACGGCCGTGAGACAGCATTCGTGCGCTCATTAACCAAATGGAATTTATTTATGAAATAAATTTAGAAAACCAAAAACAGTACACTCATCACAAGTGATTTAGTGTCACATGGACGAAAACGACGAATAAAAGCAGATTTGTAGGGCTTACCTTTTACTCCGTGTCCGTCTGCTAGAAGTCGACCGTTACAGAACAAAATGATGCGCATGCGCAGTACTCAGATTCTCCGAAAGCCCGTTTGACTCGCTTGTTTAAAATTTCGAATTTGTCTCGCGCGTGCCCCATCCAATAAATCTTAATTCACAAACACAACATATAATATATAAACAAGTCCGTAACTTTTGGCGCTCTAACGGTTAAACAGAACGGCATGCATCTTGAGGCAGCGGAAGAACATTGTAGCCGCCGGAGCTTCTTCTCTCTGTTTATGTCTATGACTAGTCACGCAGGTATTTGTGCTACTCCGCAGCAGTTCCTGTCTAAAATAGTCCGAATATAAACACTTATTATAGGTGTACCATAATGATTCAAGGTAAGACAAAACACGGTTTGGAAAATGTATTCATGTTGTACATTCCCATTGTATAATTTTTGTAAATTTTGAACACAAAAAGTTACATATCCGGAAAGTTATCAGGAGACCAATGGACCACGTCGCTACAATGTTCTCCGTGGGATTAACCAGCGACGTCTTTTGAGGACGTGCCCGTGACGTTTCTGGAACGTTAGCCAAGATTCTTAAAAAATGGAACATTACCACGACGTCCTCACAACGTTGTCATTCAGTAAACCTCTTTTGTTCACAAACCTATGAATAATCACAATTTATTAAGTAAAATGTTAGGTAGTTTTGCTGGCAAATATTTTATGAATATGTAGTAGGCTAGGTATATCTCAAATATAAATAAAACTACGTCGATTCATTTAAAATGCTTGAATCAATTAAATTTACTCATAATATCCAAATGCCATATTAACAAACATATGTTGGCTTAATGCAATATCTGGAAAGTTATCAGGAGACCAATGGATCACGTCGCTACAATGTTCTCTGTGGGATTAACCAGCGACGTCTTTTGAGGACGTGCCCGTGACGTTTCTGGAACGTTAGCCAAGATTCTAAAAAATGGAACATTACCACGACGTCCTCACAACGTTGTCATAAAGTAATGTCACGCTGACCAAATGACGACTAACTGACAACGTCGTCACAACGTACTGTGTTTGAGTTCGGTAAAGTTGGTTTTATATTCGCACATTCGGACATCCGTATTCAATAGCCTTGTTAATCACACTACATTGGACATTCAGTGGACATTCACAAGTAAATATGCCATTAAAACAATACTTGCCTATTTTGATCGACTGTGAAAAATGTTGTAAGTTGACAATCGTTGGTTGTCAATATCATGTCGCTGCTTAAAATTCGCAAACATTAATTTATTGCACATTTATTGGAAAGTCTTAATTTATCAGAAGTCCGAATGTGCGAATATAAAACCAACTTTACCGAAGTCTGTGTTTGCTGGGAATAGACTAAAACACACATTTTTATTCTGAGGTGCCATGATCACTCTGTTGGGAAGATCATATGTGAACAAAGTGGTCAATGTGGAAAATATGGGGAAATTCATATTTTTTCTGTAAGTGTTTAAAATTCTTCTAACATAATGGATAGTTTTGATTGCAAGGCTTTCTTCCACCCACATTTGCATTGTCGACTGTAAGATTGAAAATGTATTTTCTTGCGCCCTGAAATATATTTTTATATATAAATATATTTTCTTGCCCCTGAAATACATGTTTAAATATATTTTAAGTATATGAAGGTTGAAACAAAATATATTTTCAGTTTCAAAAATATATTTAATTGAACTTCACTGTTTGTAACATATATTTACCATATATTTAAAATATATTTTGGCCAGATAAAATACATTTTTTTACTGTATGGGCTGGAACTGCGTGTGTGCATCAACACAGCCTTAAGCCTTTGATACTGAACTTTTTCAGATAAAATGACTTCATTAAACACTTTTCAACTGTTCTTTACAGTGCCCAAGAATAATTTTTCATATATAAATATATTTTCTTGCCCCTGAAATACATGTTTAAATATATTTTAAGTATATGAAGGTTGAAACAAAATATATTTTCAGTTTCAAAAATATATTTAATTGAACTTCACTGTTTGTAACATATATTTACCATACATTTAAAATATATTTTGGCCAGATAAAATACATTTTTTTACCGTATGGGCTGGAACTGCGTGTGTGCATCAACACAGCCTTAAGCCTTTGATACTGAACTTTTTCAGATAAAATGACTTCATTAAACACTTTTCAACTGTTCTTTACAGTGCCCAAGAATAATTTTTCACAAGATGTAATATAAGTCTAAGGTGTCTCCTGAATGTGTCTGTGAAGTTTCAGCTCAAAATACCCCATAGATTTTTTTTAATTAATTTTTTTAAATGCCTATTTTGGGGCATCATTAACAATGCACTGATTTACACTCGGCGCCGCCCCCTTAAATCGCGTGCTCCCTCCCAAACGAGCTCTCGACTATATTAGAGCGCATTTACAAAGTTCACACAGCTAATATAACCCTCAAATGGATCTTTACAAGATGGTCGTCATGCATGCTGTATGCATGCTTCGAATTATGTGAGTAAAGTATTTATTTGGATGTTAACACTTTATTCTGAGTGAATTTGAGGCTGTGCTCCATGGCTAACGGCTAATGCTACACTGTTGGAGAGATTTATAAAGAATGTGTTTATGAATTATACAGTCTGCAAGTGTTTAAAAATGAAAATAGCGACGGCTCTTGTGGTGATTCTTCAATTAGGGGAACTTTTATGTCCCCAGATTATACATTCATGTTAAAAATACTATATTATAAAATAAATAGTTTAGTTATTTCAAATAATATTTATTGCACCACCAAAAAATTGTATACACTAAAATCAGTATGATTTCCATTTTTAAAAATGTTTTCATCACTATTTGGGTACTCAAGCCTTGTCCCCAACCCAGACTTTAAAACTTGTACTTCGGTAAAGTTGGTTTTATATTCGCACATTCGGACTTCTGATAAATTCAGACTTTCCAATAAATGTGCAATAAATTAATGTTTGTGAATTTTAAGCAGCGACATGATATTGACAACCAACGATTGTCAACTTACAACATTTTTCACAGTCGATCAAAATAGGCAAGTATTGTTTTAATGGCATATTTACTTGTGAATGTCCACTGAATGTCCAATGTAGTGTGATTAACAAGCTATTGAATACGGATGTCCGAATGTGCGAATATAAAACCAACTTTACCGAAGTAAAACTTGTCTGCTCTGAAAATGTGATAAAATGTTATCAGTTCATTAAAAAATCACAATATATGTTTAAACAGTAACTTAAAAAGGCACTTGATGCATAATTTGGGTTCATATCTGTGCAATTTGTGAATATTTTTAACAATTTAGTATTGTCCACAACAATACTGTCATTACCGCGACAGTCTATGATTACAACAAGGATTTTTTTGAGGGTAAGACTTGTTTATGCCGTAACCATGGAAATGAAGACCAGCAGGGGAGCACATGTCAGCCATGGAAGAACAGTGACATTTGATGTCTGAAAAAGTAAGTAATTTAATCATGAATTCCTTCTGATCACGGAGTAGACTTATTCAGCGTCATTACCATAAATGCTGTAGCAGCAATATTTTGATAAATATATGTAAATATTCACATGATTTATGTGTATTTAAAGTTCTTTTTGTACTAGCTGTTGAGTGATGTTAGCAAATCCATGACCTAGCATCTTTTTTTCCTGAAAAAAAAAAATGTCATTACCGCATCACGTCATTACCAACACACAACTTGTTGTGATGGTAATGACAAGTGATGGTGGTAATGACATGTTCTGTGTCACTATCTATATCATATTATGTTTATAAATTAAGTTAAAGAAGCATAATAATGTTATTTTACAATGAAACTTAAATGAGATGCCTTACTTCCTAAAACTATTTTTTTCTTATTTTTTAACCAGAATGGCTCCCAAGAAATCAGCTGAAAGGTCTAGAGATTATAGAAAAAAATTGAAGGAAGATCCTGTAAAATATCAGCAGTACATTGACAGAGAAAAGGAAAGATACAAGATTCTGGGTCTTATCCCACCACCTCAGCCAGTGACGAAAAGGCACATGATGCTGCCAGTAGATGTCTGGGAGAAATTGTTCTCCCACTGATAAGAGATTTGTCAAGAGGGCGGTCCGTGGAGATATATAGTTCTGGATGTTCATGTTAGGTCAACTAGTGTGTTCTCTCCCTCAACTTTTTTACTACCTCTTTTTCTGTCAGTAGGCCCTAATTTAAATTGCAGGAAAAGTGCGAAGTCTAAATTCTAAATAAAACCTAATTTTACAACAAGGACAATTCTTTATGAAATTAAATTAGCTTATTTTAATACCATGAGCAAGATCCTAAGCAAAAACATTGGGTCACCACAATACCCCCACATGACACACCATGGCATGGCTGGAGATAATCTTCAGGACACTTTGCTCATTGAGTGACTACACTATGCCTGTCATTGAAACTAGGGCCCAGTATCGCGTTCTCTCCACTTCCCATCCATCTCCCTTTATCCTCTCTAATTCACATTTTGAATGTTCAAATACATGTTTGAAAGCAAACACATTTCATTATATGCATTGTTAGTTTTAACCCAATGCAACTTTTATGAGTTTGAAAACTTTTGTTTTCTGTTAAAAACATTTATGTTAAACTTTTATGTTAACTTTTTCACCTAAATGTTTCTGAAGGATATTTTTATGCTGTTTTATCCCATTGTGACAATTGATTCTCTAGAAAATATTGTATGGTTTCTTCATGGTTTAAATAAACATGTTCAAGTTGATGGTTGTGTCATATTTATATATATCTCCTCACATCTGTCCATTTCTTTCAACAACACTCACCAGAAGTCATTATTTATTCCTTTAAATTTGCTTTATGTATCAGTGCACTTTTCATTTATGTCATTACCAAAACACTATGTCATTACCAGAACAGTATGTCATTACCGCCACGTTGCTTAATTTACAGAAAACATACCTTTAAAACTGTTTTATGTTCAATTTTCAGGTGCTACATGAAAAGCCTAATGAAATACTCATCCACCTATTCAAAGAAAAAACATCTAAAATTAATTTTCCAGAAATTAAACAAAAGTGTGCTTTGATGAACACAGAAAAACACATTTTGATGGTAAGAACAAGAAAATGTATGTAATTCGCTGAATGGAAACATTTTGTTTTTTATACGTATTGTTGAAGGTTAACAATGTTTACAAGATAAATGAGTTTAAATGATCTCCTTGATATATTCTTTGCATTATGATACTTTTTGATGTTGTGATGGTAATGACGTTTTGCAGTGCCAGTTGGCAAATAGATATAAAATACTCAAATTGTATTTAAGCTCAGTCGTGGCCATTATTATATCTTTACATCAAAGCATGTAAACATTGTCAAGACCCAATTTTAACAAAATTCAACCAAATTTCATTCATCAAAATGTAAGATGGCAAAATAGCCCCCAATTGAAGAATCACTCAAAACGATGGTAACTTTAACCACATTTAACAGTACATTAGCAACATGCTAACGAAACATTTAGAAAGACAATTTACAAATATCAGTAAAAATATCATGCTATCATGGATTATGTCAGTTATTATTGCTCCATCTGCCATTTTTCGCTGTTGTTCTTGCTTGCTTACCTCTGTTGATTCAGCTTTGCACATCCAGATGTTAATACTGGCTTGTGTAATCCCTTGAACATGGGCTGGCATTATGCAAATATTGGGGGCGTACACCCCGACTGTTACGTAACAGTCGGTGTTATGTTGAGATTCGCCTGTTCTTCGGAGGTCGTTTAAACAAATGAGATTTATATAAGGAGGAGGAAACAATGGGGTTTGAGACTCACTGTATGTCTTTTCCATGTACTGAACTCTTGTTATTTAACTATGCCAAGGTAAATTCAATTTTTGAATCAAGGGCACCTTTTAATATAAATATTTTGCAACTTCTTTTAGACTGTTATGATGCTTTTTTCAAAATAAATTAATTTTGGAAGTGTCAATACAAATAGCTTTATTACACATTAAGGGTACAAACTACACTTTTACAGTCAATATTACTATATTAAACACTATGAGTATGTTCTTTACATTAATATAAATATTTTGCAACTTCTTTTAGACTCATGATGCTTTTTTCAAAAGATATGGATTTTAGAAGTGTCAATAAAAATAGCTTTATTACACTTTAAGGGTACAAACTACACTTTTACAGTCAATATTACTGCGTTAAACACTGAGTATGTTTGAGTATGTTTGATTAACCAGTCATTTGTTTAGTTTCTGTGGTTTTTTTTTTTTTTCTGGGCGTTCTCTGTCTGGAGAGGAGCACGCNTTTTTTTTTTTTGTTTTTTTTTTGAAGTACTACCAATAATACTGGTAAATCAATGACAACTACATACATGACTATAAATGATTATGAATTTTTTTTATAAAAACAAACAAAATAATGTTCAAATGCAAGTATTTCTTCCCCCAAAATTCATTCACATAAAAGACCAGCAGAGGACAACAAGCAAGACCTCTACCAAATACTAAAAAAAGTGTAAAGCATTTACATAACATATCAAATAGGCAATCCATTTTTTCTTACAATTTAAGAACACTTTCAGCATAAGCTCCTCTAACTGAATAGTTTACAGACACAAATCACAAGTCCATGGTTCCCTTTCGAAGGGAACTCCACTCTGCGTTTGCAGTAAACGCATTGGGGAACGCCACGTGACCCAGGTGTCTGAAAGCACTATCCAAAAACTCCAAATCCTATTGGCCGGCGACAGCCTATGACGTCATACGGCGCGACCCGTAAGTATAAAGGAGCGCCTGGAGAGACAGCCAGCATCTCATCGTCTTTCGGTCCTGTTCTGTCTGATTGCATCTATACCAACTCCGGTAGGGTTTTTTATATCTTACAAACGTTCATGAGAGTGTGTTTATCCGTGTCCCAGGGTTTGACACTAGATGTACATTTTTCTGGGCGTTCTCTGTCTGGAGAGGAGCACGCATACACAGTGCTTGAGGGCACTGCTGTGTGTTTGTCTGTTGTTTACTCTGTTCTCGTTTGGCACTCTTCCCGAGGGAAGAGCTGTCTGCATCTCTGCCTGGTGGTTCTG
>RJVU01068251.1:81262-163991 GCA_003731715.1 Anabarilius grahami | reverse complement strand
GCACGCATAAATTCTCCTCCCACTTCTTATCTGTCACAATAATTTAAATGTATGCTTTACTTTTACAGATTAAATCAACTTTATATCTCATATATTTCAACGGGGCATCTTGCTTTATTAATATTTATTATATTTTTTTTTAATAGCCAAACTTTAACAACATGTGGGTAGATCCCTCGAGTGTAGCTGATGACGTTTTGAAGTGACACTAAAGGGAGCGAGGAATTATCATTTCACTTGATTCAATTCCTACGTCTTCGCATCTTTTCCTTGCGTCCTTCCCTCGCATCCTGGAGTGACCACTCAATTTACCTGCATCACAAACACAGCACAGCTGTAACCTTAAAGAATGTTGGATTGTGGCCTGTTTCCACTTCTTGTCCACCCAGTGTTCTCTTCTCTTCTCTTCTCTTCTCTTCTCTTCTCTTCTCTTCTCTTCTCTTCTCTTCTCTTCTCTTCTCTTCTCTTCCATCATCCAAGTGGATGCTGCACACTGGTGGTGGATGAGGAGAGATATGATTTGATTGTAAAGCGCTTTGGGTGTACAGTAGTACATATGAAAGCGCTATATAAATGCCTCATTCATTCATTCATTCATTCTTCCATGCAGATTTCTTCTCATTAGGAAATATTTCCTAATGAGGGGGGAAACATGAACTTTGCTTAGTTTCCATTATTACTGTTTTCAGAATCAGAATCAGAATCAGAAAGAGCTTTATTGCCAGGTATGTTGTTTACACATACTAGGAATTTGTTTTAGTGTCAGAAGCTCCACAGTGCAACAGAGTGACAGCGACAAGACAAGACACATAATAAAAGGAATAAAATAATAATATACGAATTTACAAGATAGACAAAGTGCAAAAAAAGCAAAAAACAATATATAATATAGACAATTGTATGTGCAGTTATGTGTGCAAATTTGAAGTATAAGTAAGTGTTTTAAGTAAATGATGTGTAATAGTGTAATAGTGTTGTGTGTTCCATGTTTGTCAAGTGAACCATGTTTGTCAAGTGGATCTACACATGCTAAATAACTTTTTTTAAAACAGACTATCAAACCGAATTTTTGGCATGCCTTTTCGGCTTCTTGCATTTCATTTGTACCACTCAGAGTCAAGCACAAAAAATGGTGTCAGTCTGTGCATGTACAAACTAAATTGGATAAAAATAAATAAATAAATTAGCAAATAAATGTCACTGAAAGATCAAACATATCTATATGGGCATATATAGTAGCTTATCATTGAAATTAGCACTCTTTTACTTACCACAAACCTCCAGTGATTTTTGGTGATATTGACAAAAGTGATGACCCCATCATATTGCTCAAAGTTGACCTGTTTATCAAAAATTTTAAAGATCATGTCTGTGCAGTGTACGTGAAAATTAAATATCATAAGTAGTTGCACTCACTTTTCAAAATCCTTGCCGTTCCATCTGCTCTCTTGTGCCATTTAAAATGACACCTGTGGTGTCATGGCTTAGCTGGTATAGATTAGCATCCTCCTTATTAAGTACAGCTCTGAAATAGCACTCAATAGTCTAAAATGATAAAGCATTTCAATTTGAATCACATTACTTGATTGACATACATTGAGGACAGCATTTACTGTTACATACAAATATAATTGTACAATTATGCATTTAGATTTTTGTTCTGTAATGTGTACCTCTCCAAATAACCATTCATGTGGCCTCAGTGCATTGAATTCCTTGTGATGTAAAAGGAACTCGAGATCCTGGCTAGAAGACCGAACAATGGCTACTAGCAGCTCTGTATGTTCCTTCTTCTTCAATAGCATCTGGATCTGTAATGATATGAAATTCATAGAGTAAATAATAGCGTACCTTCATATATGCAATTAATAGTTTAAAGTTTTGTACTAATGACTTCATTACCTGTTCATCTACATGGAGTCCATCTGCAGGAGGCTGACATGCATCAGAACTTGAAGTTTCCACTTCCACATCCTTCTTGATCCTCTTTTTGGGGAGCAGGTATTTTATGTGGAACAGAAAAGAATTTGGATTTGGTGGATGGGAAACGTTCTTCCTTATTCTTCCAAGTTTCTTGAGACTGATCAAGGTTCAAAGGTGCCTCAGGTTGCCGCAAAAGCTTTTGAGGAAGTTCATGCTTGATGATATGCTCTGTATACCTCGCTTGTAGAGACTTTTGCATTTTTCTTATGAAGGTCCCTGGTTTTACTTTTTTTTTTCTTTATGCATTATGGAATGTTTGACAATTCGAAACCACTTTTCAATGTGACAGTTGGCATCTCTTGTTTTTGGTTGTTTTTGTTGTCTCCATGTACTGTTCATGACATTCATCCATCAGGTCTCCCAACAGCAAGCCACTCCAAAGAGGAAAGATGGCAAGGTACATATCAAAGAGGATTGTGAGGATGCCTGGACAAAAATATGGGTTGTCTTCTGTTGCCAACCCTGTGTCATCATCAACCATTTCTTCCTTCACCTCTTTTTATAATCTGCTGAAAAAAGGCATAGAATGGTGATTTGCCACTGATGGTCGTTGCATGTGTTCTGTCTTCACTTTCACACATTTCCCAGTATTCAGATTGGGGAGTTTCTTTCAGTGGCTCCTCTTTGGATCTTGAAATGACACTCTCCAAAATACGCAGACTTTCTTTGACAGGGTCTGTGTTTTGTTGGGTTGTGAGCAAGGCCCATAATGCACGGAACACCTTTCTTAAGTCATGTTGCTGGCATTTTGAAGTCTTGCGAAAGCATATGTGGCAAAGTCTCTCAGTCCTTTGTCATCTGTTTGCCTACAGATTGCCTGTCTGACAGCTTTCAGGATGTGAGCAGAGCAAATGTGTAGTACAGTATATGACTTCATTTCATCCACTGATTTTTTTGTTCATGCAGAAGTCATATGCTCTGTTGAGGTAAGTGCTGATGTGCTCTTTGTTGAAAGCAAGCATCACACTTTGTATTACAGTTTTTCTCCATTGGTTTGGCTCATTTCTTGAAACACAAATTACATTCTCAAAACAAGATGGACAAACCTCCAAACCACTTGGCAATTTTTCACAACATAATTTAATTTCTCATTCATTTAATCAAATTGCAAATGTCTAAGTACATGTCTCAATGTCTCAGTACATCTTTGCAAATGATTAAGAACAGGTAGCCTACATTTAGCACAATTTCCAAGTGAATAGATCTTGTTGATCTAAACTGATTGTTGATTCTCAGTCTAATGGTTGTTCGCTCCAAAACATATCAGTGTCATTTCATTGTATAAGTCATCACATGCACAATAGTCTGTTCAATTGTCAAAATTAGTCAAGAACATAATACCATGAATACCATATATGAATCCTTGGAACAGTTGATAAATTTATTACAGCAATTGACAGTCAGGCGAAACTAGAACTTGACTAACGGAGGCGAGGGGGCAATATAACTATGTGTGCTGCCATATCTGAGAATGGTGTGGCCACTCACATCCCCAGTCTTGGCCCATACAATACATAGAAGCTCCTCATCTTCTTGGACCACCTTCATTTTGATTTGATCCCTGAAAATGAGAGAGGTTTCGTAGGGCCTCACCTACCACAACATGTCATTGTATGGGACAATGTGAATTTCCACCGTGGCCAGCTCATCAGGGCCTGGTTCACTACTCATCCAAGGATGGTCATGGTGTTCCTACCACCTTACTCTCCTTTCCTCAATCCTATTGAGGAGTTTTTCTCCGCTTGTATGTGGAGAGTGTATAAGCATCGGGCTCAATATCAGAGGTTCCTGCTCTAAGCAATGGACACTGCGTGTGAGGATATTACAGGAGATCATTGTAGGGGATGGTTGCGACATACAAGTCATTTCTTCCCTCGTTGCATCGCACAGACAGACAGCAGCGTGTGGATGGCCAGGAGGGTGAGGACAGTAGCGTGTGGATGGCCAGGAGGGTGAGGACAGTGGCCAGGAGAGGGAGGGTGAGGACAGCGACCAGTGAAGAACTGTTAGTTGTGAAACTCCAGCTTTATTTACAGCACTGTAGGCTGCATATAATTTTCATTGTTTTTTGTTTGTGTGTTTATATTACAGTATATATTATGCTGTATACATTTTATTTTTACTCTGATGTATGGAAGTTACTTTATTTGTGTGAATGATAATGGTTACAATTTAATTGGCAGTATGAGTGCAATGTGTGATGATAAACCTTGGAGGCTACTCTTACCCTAAAATACAATTTATTTTTTTCAGTTTTATACACAATTGTATTCTGTTAACTAGACAAAACACAGTACAGTAACCATTGTCAATGAAGGACTGGGCTAAGACTGAAAGGTGGACATGAGGGATATTTCAATGGTCCTCTGACATAGTGACAAAACATCTAAACATTTTGACTTGCAGTGCTTACTGCTTACACAATGCCAAAGGGACGAAGCCTTTTGGCGGCACTGACTGTTTAAATGAGAAGGAAATTTAGTTTTGACACATGAGTGAAATGTTTTGGGAGAGGTATGAGCTTTTGCAGGTGAACCATGGTGTTGTGCCGAACCATCCACGTTATTTTTGGCAAAAGCACCAAGACTGTTGAGAATGTCTGGTCTGTTTTAAGAAATGAGCCAAAGCAATTGGGAAGGATCTTTGCCATTTCTGTGGCACTGACTCTTTATCTGGAAAATGAATCACTACACCACCAGTGGCATCAAGATAGAGGGACACAGGAGACTTACTTTGCAAATGATGCACAAGAATGCTGATCCCCAACTCGGAGTACAAATGAACAATTAACTGATTCACACTGAAATGCTGTATGTAGCATTTTTTCATTAATATCCTCAAATATTGTCTGCATTAGGGATATTTCCATCTTGATGTTAGAGTGTTTAATGAAATCATATTAACTAAAAAAGTTCAGTATCAAAGGCTTAAGGCTGTGTTGATGGACACACACAGTTCCAGTTCAATAGCTTTTGAAAACACGCTCACAGCCTTTCAATAGAAGTTGGAAAATATTTATATTAATGTAAAGAACATATGCAAAGTGTTTAATGAAGTCATTTTACAGTTTTTCTCCATTGGTTTGGCTCATTTATTGAAACAGAACTTACATTCTCAAAACTACATGGACAAACCTCTAAACCACTTGGCAATTGTTCACAACAGAATTGAATTTCTCATTCATTTTACAAATTGCAAATGTCTAAGTACATGTCTCAATGTCTCAGTACATCTTTGCAAATGATTAAGTACAGGTAGCCTACATTTAGCACAATTTCCAAGTGAATAGATCTTGTTGATCTAAACTGATTGTTGATTATCAGTCTAATGGGTGTTCGCTCCAAAACGTGTCAGCGTCATTTCATTGTATAAGTCATCACATGCACAATAGTCTGTTCAATTGTCAAAATTAGCCAAGAACATAATACCATGAATACCATATATGAATCCTTGGAACATTTGATAAATTTATTACAGCAATTGACAGTCAGGTGAAACTAGAACTTGACTAACATGTAACATGTAAGTCAGTTACTGGTTCTGCATCATTATAACCTTTTTACAATTAAGATTCAAGATTCAAGAGTTTTATTTGTCACATGCAGAGTTATATAGAGCATATATAACCAGCAGTGATAAGCAGTGGTTCCCAAACTTTTTTGCCTTCAGTACCCACTTTACCTGATTTGTGTATCCAGGTAATCCAGGTATGAAAGTATTTGATTTATCTGACTTCAACATTTTGCCTAAAAACTGCAGCTTACTGTATGATGCAATTATCATTATAATCCTTATTTTGAAGAATATAACATACAATAAGAAAAAGGGTCAAAGAGCTGCAATTAGTGCCTCCCATGTAAATCTATCTAATACTGTGGGTTTTACTGTAACATTTCAGTAAGTCTAGTCATTGATGATTTTCTCCCTCCCCTTTCTGTCAAATACCCCCTGTAGTACCTCTGCATAGGGGTACGTGTACCCCAGGTTTGGAACCACTGGAATAGTGGCCAGTAGTATATTGAACCTGTGGAGAACATAGAACATTCCTATGTAATGGTCTGTAACTGTAGTGTATGACTCTTCTGTATGACTGATTTGATGTTTCCTTTTTTACGCTATTGTAGAGAATAATGGCATTGGAAGGAAACGAGCGACCAGTGAAAAACTGTTAGTTGTGAAACTCCAGCTTTATTTACAGCACTGTAGGCTGCATATAATTTTCATTATTTGTTTGTGTGTTTATATTACGGTATATTATGCTGTATACATTTTCTTTTTACTCTGATGTATGGAAGTTACTTTATGTGTGTGAATGATAATGGTTACAATTTAATTGGCAGTATGAGTGCAATGTGTGATGTCAAACCTTGGAGGCTACTCTTACCCTAAAATCCAATTTATTTTTTTCAGATTTATACACAATTGTATTCTGTTAGCTAGACAAAAAACAGTACAGTAACCATTGTCAATGAAGGACTGGACTAAGACTGAAAGGTGGACATGAGGGATATTTCAATGGTCCTCTGCCGTAGTGACAAAACATCTAAACATTTTGACTTGCAGTGCTTACAAAATGCCAAAGGGACGAAGCATTTTGGGGGCACTGACTGTTTAAATGAGAAGGAAATTTAGTTTTGACACATGAGTGAAATGTTTTGGGAGAGGTATGAGCTTTTGCAGGTAAACCATGGTGTTGTGCCGAACCATCCACATTATTTTGACAAAAGCACCAAGACTGTTGAGAATGTCCGGTCTGTTTTAAGAAATGAGCCAAAGCAATTGAGAAGGATCTTTGCCATTTCTGTGGCACTGACTCTTTATATGGAAAAGGAATTTAGTTTTGAAACATGAGTGAACAGTTTTGGTAGAGAGATGAGCTTTTGCAAGTGAGCTATAGTGTTGTGCTGAACTGTAAGACTGTTTTGGCAAATTATCTTAGAGTTTTGAGAATGTAATTTCTGTTTCAAGAAATAAGCCAAACCAATGGAGAAAAACTGTAACTGAAAAAGTTCAGTATCAAAGGTCTAAGGCTTTTTTTGATGGACACACATAGTTCCAGTTCAATAGCTTTTGAAAACACACTCGCAGCCTTTCAAAAGAAGTTGGAAATTATTTATATTAATGTAAAGAACAAAAGAAAAGTGTTTAATGAAGTCATTTTATCTGAAAAAGTTTAGTATCAAAGGCTTAAGGCTTTTTTTGATGGACACACACAGTTCCAGTTCAATAGCTTTTGAAAACACTCACAGCCTTTCAATAGAAGTTGGAAAAGATTTATATTAATGTAAAGAACAAAAGAAAAGTGTTTAATGAAGTCGTTTTAACTGAAAAAGTTCAGTATCAAAGGCTTAAGGCTTTTTTTGATGGACACACATAGTTCCAGTTCAATAGCTTTTGAAATTACACTCAGAGCTTCAAACGTCATCAATCACGTGATATTGTCATTTCAAAACAAGCATCCGTACAGTGTGCGATACAATAGTGCTTTGAAAACTGCGTCGGAGCCTCAAAGCCTCAACCATCCCATCACTAGACTTAAGTACCATGGACAGTGAGTCTTTATCACGCTGTCAATCGAAACATGCACTTTGTAGATGGTCCCTCAGATTAACGATGACGTCACAGCATTTCATAGAGATAAGTGTGTTTGTTTGCTGTCGAGTTCTACAGAAAATTGTGTTGTACTTTGTGCTCATAACAGTCAGTAACGATAATAAAATTAAAGGAGCCTTTTTTAATGCAGATTCACAAAGTTATTGAACGCGGAAGTCCGAATGTGCGAATATAAAACCAACTTTACCAAAGTCTTGACCGGATGGCCTCGAAAAGTGCAAAATCTACCCAGCCACACACATATATCTTCTCCAGTCACAGTTTCTTTAAACATTCTGACAATCACAGTTTTAAGTGTGCTGTCAGAGAGTTTCTCCACCATGAACATAGAGAACTGGGATTCAACACTTTCAAACCTTTGCCAGAAATCATTAAGCAGGGAAGCAGTCTTAAAACTCAAATCAAAACCTTTGTTCAGAGGTAGAGTCATCAAGCAATTCAAGTCTGCAGGTTTAAAATGTAAGGTCTGCTGGACAAGCTTTCTAGAAAAGTCCATACAGGACATGCCCAGGAGCTTTCCTTCGACCTCCTTGCATAAAAAGCGCACGCTGTGGTGCCTCCGCATGCCGGCACGAGCAGCCGACATGGTGGAGGCACCACCAGCACGCAGCGGCTAAACCAACAATAAATTAACAAATAAATTAGCTAAAACTGTCTTACCTTAGCCAAAAGGCCGAGAAGCGATGCCGTTGTGAAGCAGTGGGGGCACAGCCGGCAAAGGCGGCGCCCATCTGGGCCGCGGTGGGTTTCGTACTTTGCCTCTAGGACTACTGCTGACGATCAGATCGTTTGTCAAATAGTGGAGATGATTTGAAACAACCTACTTTCAAGGGCTGGTCCTAGGTTTTTCCATCAACCTCCACAAAAGCACCGCAGTACAATTCTCTGGACTCCCTAGGTCATTCGTGATCAGGATTGGGAAAAAAAGCTAAACTTTAACATTTGGATAGTGTGACGAGTCTCTGGTTCTTCCTGAAGTTGGGGAACCCCTTGCAGAATCTGTGAAATTGTGAATAATTTTAACAAAATAAGAGAGATCATACAAAATGCATGTTATTTTTTATTTAGTACTGTCCTGATTAAGATATTTTACATAAAAGATGTTTACATATAATCCACAAGACAAAAAAGTTGCTGAATTTATTAAAATATCTCCATTCAAAAGTTTGGGAACCCCTTGATTCTTAATAATGTGTGTGGTTACCTGGATGATCTATGACTGTTTTTTTGTTTTGTAATGGTTGTTACATTACAACGACTACACCAACGACTGCACCTCTAAAGACCCCTCTGTCAAGCTCCTGAAGTTTGCGGACGACACCACAGTCATCGGCCTCATCCGGGACGGAAACTGATGTTCCTTCACTGATGTTCCTTCTGGAGCATCAGTGAATGTTTGAACCTTTTTTAAAAGTTGTTTGAGTCCATCAATTGTCCTCAGTGTGAAAAGATGGATCTCAAAATCATACAGTCACTGCTGTAAAGGGTTCAAATATGCAAAAAAAACCTTGAAAACTGAACAATCTGCAGGACATGGAGGATTTTTCTGAAGAATAGAGTTCAGTTTAACTGCTCAGAACAAACAAGGGACTCATGAACAACCATCACAAAAAAAAAAAAAAAAAATAGATCATCCAGGTAACCACACACAGTATTAAGAATCAAGGGGTTCCCAAACTTTTGAATGGAGATATTTTAATAAATTCAGCGACTTTTTTGTCTTGTGGATTATATGTAAACATCTTTTATGTAAAATATCTTAATCAGGACAGTACTAAATAAAAAATAACATGCATTTTGTATGATCTCTCTTATTTTGTTAAAATTATTCACATTTTCACAGATTCTGCAAGGGGTTCCCAAACTTTCGCATACCACTGTAAGTCTCTTTTTTGTTGCAACCTACCAAGCTGACTACGTCCTCCATTTCATTTGTCACGGCTTTGAGCCAGTAGTGACAATAGCTACCACAGGCTCATTTAGAAAACGGGCGTGGTCAAGTGCCCCCAAAAACCTATCGTCCCTAAACGAAAACTCAGAACTTTACAAAACTAGGTGAGCACCTGCGAGACACGTAGTAAACAGACGTGGTCAAGTGCCCCCCGAGAGCCTATCGTCCCTGAACGAAAACTCGGAACTTTGCAAAACTAGGTGAGCACGTGCAACACATGAGTCCAAAAAGTGGCGTGCAAACGCATACGGAGACGGAGCCACAGACAACGCCACGGCTGTCAAACAACCACAGGTTCTCTAATCTGCTTTCAACTAGTATGTCGAGGAGAGAGCGCAAACGCAGTCCCCCACTACCATAAATTGTGCAGTCGAGATTCCCACATTTGGGGAATTCGCAGGGGCCAGCACAACCGAAGTGCAATGGCCGAGCCTCGCCCTGGGTGAACCACCTTCCTGATCACGGTGTCTCCCCTGCCAGGTAAGTATGAGTCCCCAGGCCTCCAGTCAGAGGCTACCCTATCCCTCTTTGCCATCCTCATCAACAGTGACCTCTGCTTTACATACACAAACTCAGACAATTCATCAACACATACTTTTTATAACTCACTTAGTGCCCATTTAATACCTTCTTCCCTTCAAACATTTTTTAATTTCCCCCTCAATATTCTCATCTTGCACTGCGCCCTGCACTCTAGCCAAAACACAATAAAAAATTGATTTAGGACCCCATCCTGTTCGTTTGTACCATAACATCGAAGTTCTGCAAAACCCTTTTGCCTTCTGATATAATTATCCACACTACTTTCCTCAATTCAGCCTTCTGTCCCCCCAGACCCTCCCCATAAATTACCAGGTTCTGGGTCAGAGGAGGACCTTTCCACCCCTTCCACCACTGATACAACAAAGTCCAGAAGGCAGCTGAAACTGGGCATGTCCAAAATACATGTTCTATTGTTTTCTCCCTCCCACAACCAATTGGGCAGAAAGGTGACTTCCCTTGCCCATGACGATACTGCCTCTCCCTTACTGGCAAACGCCCAAGAGCCCCCAACCAGTGAAGGTCTCTGCAAGCCCCATCCACATATGATGGCTGCAGCTTTGCCCAATTCACAGTGATGGGAAGAAATCTCTCTAGGCCCCCCTTCCCTGCCCCCCTCTCCCTTAAACCCTTGTACAGTTCCCTATGATTTATCACTGTTCCCTGTTCCAGACACCAAGGATGTTGACGTATAAATTTGGCAAACCACTGATATTCTTCTGGCCTGTCAAAAGCCCACGGAACCAACTTATCTCATGCAATCAAAGATCTTAGTGGAAAGGCTGCCCAGAACCTTGCAAAAAAATAAGCTTTGTGGTTTGTTGCCTGTATGATTAAACGTGCCACAAAGGATGAAAAAATACCCGCTACCCACAAGGTAAAAAAAGGCACATCCCTCCCACCCTTCTTAATTTCTTGGCTCACCTGAGCCCTGGATACCAGCTCGCACCCTCCCTTCCACAGAAAGGAGAACACAAGACCTTCCAACTCACGGCCACAATTATAGGGAAGAGGGAACACATATGCCAAATAATTGACTGTAGGCAACAAGTCTGCTTTTATCACTAATTTTCGGCTGGATAAAGAAAGCTCTCTAGTGTTCCAAAGGCCAATTTTGGAGCGCACTTTCCCAATCAAAACCCTCCAGTTCTCCTTAGCGCTGTTCTGCCTGAAAAAACGCACTCCCAAAACCTTCAAACCGTCTTCACATAAGCTATATCCCTCAATGGCTGTCTCCCGCCTAGCCCATCGACCTACATACATGACAGCTGACTTTGACATGTTCACTTTCGCCCCTGTGACCCTCCCAAAATCTCCCAAAATCATACTTGTTTCTAGAAAATCCTGCCCTGATGTCAAAAACAGTGTCATGTCATCTGCATACAGCGATACCTTTGCTTGCAGACCTCCAGCCCCCGGCATGTGCAGGCCTGTAAAGGCCTGACATGCCCTTAAGAGGGAAGCTAAAGGTTCAATGAACAAAATGTAAAGAAGAGGGGAGAGAGGATATCCCTGTCTTACTCCTCCCAGCTGCTCGACTGACTCTGTCAGGAAACCATTAACTTTAAACTTACTTACCGCCCCCTTATACAATAAGCGAACCCACGCCCTAATACTTGCCCCAAAACCTACCCTTTCGAGAACTGCAAACAAAAAGGAGAGACTAACTCGATCAAAAGCCTTCTCCTGGTCGAGGCTCAAAATTGCTAAAGAAAGCTGCCGTTGCTCAGCCCACCCAATAGCATCTCTGATCAAAGTCAAATTTAAGCTGCCAGAGCGGCCTGGTACCCCGTCTGGTCTGGGTGCACCACCCTCCCCACCACAGACCTCATTCGTATAGCTATGACCTTCACAAGGATCTTATAGTCAGTAGTGAGGAGAGTGATGGGCCTCCAGTTTGCCAAATCTGTCTTATCTCCCTTCTTATACAAAAGGGAGACATGCCCTGTCCTCAGGCTCTCATTATACACCTCAACCAGATCCTGTCCAATAAGTTGCCAAAAGGAGCAATATATCTCAACTGGCAACCCATCACAGCCAGGAGCTGTCCCTTTCCTAAGTGATGCCATTGCCTCCTCTGCCTCCTGCAAAGACACCTCCCCTTCTAATGCGGCAGCATCATCACCCTCCAAGAAATTCTCTAAACTTGCCAAGAACACCCTCGCCTGAGAGTTTACCAAACCTCGGGGGCTAAAAAGCTGTTTATAAAAAACTGCCACCGTCTTCAACATTTCAGCTGTAGATGTAACATTACCCTTCTCTGTCTTTAACCCTTCTATGCATTTCCTCTGCTGCTGCCTCCTCACAGAGGCAAAAAAATATTTTGATGGTCCCTCCTCTAAAAACTGTCTCCTTGCACCCATTTCTAACATAAATTTCTCTGCTTCCTTCTTATAAAAACCTTTAACCCTATCTTGGATAGCATAAAATCTGCCCCACTCCTCAGCTGCCTCTCTGCTCTCCTGAGCCCATAAGGACTGCATCTCCCTAATCCAAACACTAATGCGCCCTTGCCTTTTTACTGTCTTAGCCTCCCCCCACCATCTACAGAAGTTAGCTATTCTCTCTTTTACTCCCTCCCACCACTGAGCCTGCATTTCAAACAGACCCTTCAAATTCTGCCAGGCCCTGTATAGGTGCTTAAACACTTGACAAAAAAACTTATCCTGAAGGAAAGATCTGTTCAACCTCCAAGATCCTCTCCCCCTCTGAATACCCCCAACCTCCATCTCGACCCCTATCATACAATGATCAGACAACCAAACCGGCAAGAGGAAAAAATCATCAACCTTAACCCCTGCTGACACAAACACACAATCCAAACGAGATTTTTCCCCTCTACTATTTCTCCAAGTAAAGCCCTCCAAAGCCCTTCCCACCACTTTAAAGGAGTCATAAAGAGAAACCTCTTAAGGAGGAAAGCCAAATCACCCTTTGGCTCCCTATCTAAAGAAACATTAAAATCCCCCCCCAAAACCACCTTCCGGTTTGTATAAAACAAAGGTTTTAATAAATTAAAGAAACCCCCTCTCTCCTCCCTCTTACTTGGCGAATATACATTAATCAGTCTGATGCTAACACCCCTCCACCTTACATCGGCATACAACACCCTCCCCGGAACTACCATTAAATTCCTTTCAATGACAAATTCCTGAGAGTTAAAAAGTATTCCCACCCCATCTGCCATCACATTTCCTGCCCCCCACATAGATGGGCCTTTTCCCCAGTCCTTTGCAAAAAGAAGCTCATCTCTGCTGTTCTCTAAGGGTGCTTTCACATCAGCACTTTTGGTGCGCACCCGGGTTCGATTGACGTCAGAGTTCGGTACGTTTGGATGATGTGAACATTGTCTTCTGAACTCGGGTGCGCACCCGCGAACCGTACCCGAGTTCACTTAAAAAGGGTGGTCTGGGGTGCGGTTCAAGTGAACTCTGGTACAGTTCGCTTCTGATATGAATGCAAACGTACCAAATTGCGGAAGTGAACCGCTATTAATGCCGTATTATTTGATAAAAATTTGTGTTTTTGTATGTTTCACTCACTTTCCCGACGTGCCTGACTGACGTGCTGCAAACAGAGAGCTGTAGCGTAGCTTTTCTAATTTCTGCTCGCCTTCAGCATTATACATTCGCGGCAGATGGACGCAAGAGCCGTTATGAACAAAACCAACGGTTCAAAAACAAACATATAAAAATGAGGAGAGCAACGTTATGCATTTTGCCGCCTTCTCCTGCACCATCGTTACTAAGCAACGTAGTAAACAGCTGCTGGTTTGATGACGCAAACGAACCGCGGGTCGGACCCAAATAATATAATGTGAACACAGTCCAGTGGGGGCAGGGGGAGGGGGGAGCAATCGAACTCGGGTTCGGTCCAGGCAATCGAACCAAGTGTGAAAGCACCCTAAATGACATTCCTGTAAAAACATAATGTCAAAATTAACAGAACTCAAGGACTCAAAAAAAGCTATCCTTCGTTTTGCCATTTTCAATCCTCTTACATTTAAAGTGGCCACCCTCAGCCCCCCCATTTTAGGCAAACACTAAAGAAAAACAGTCTTTATCCCTTCCAGACTGCTCACACGGACAGCCCTCCAAAACCTCCCTTCCCACCCCCTGTGGTACATCCCTTCACCCTTCTAGCTACTACCTCTGTCCACCCCTGAGAATCATCTTCAGTACTCTCCCCAACACTCTCCCCACTCCATCTCCCCCCTCCCCACCATCCCCCTCCTNCTCCTCATGTACTACTTCTTTAAAAACTTTAACCGCTCACACTCCCTTCCCCGAGTCATGTAAAGATACCAAGTCCTCCAAAGAAACAAAAGTCTTTACTGTCTCAAGCTTGCTGCATTTTCAGTCCCTCTCGTCCTCTCCTCCGCCATCTTCTTCCACCGCTCGCCAACGTCCCCTTCCCCCTGATATCTCCATCTCGCTGTCTCCACCTCCACTTTGCTCAGATGTCAATGTCTAAAGCATCCAGTTGCGACCATGTAAACCTGGCTGGGTCTTCAGCTTGTGGAGTATCTTGAATGGTGTTGTTACTAGACACAATTGCAGCCCCGGAAAACACCTCTGCAATATCGATGTCTGACCAGGTCTGTCCAATACCCTGTGACTGCTCCCTCTCTTGAGCTGCCCCCGAAGGACGTGGCTGGTTGACCTCTACAACTGCTGGTCCTTTGTCCTGGTGATGCACAGCACTTTCCTCAGCCCCTTGGTCTTTATTAGCACCCTCTGTTGCAGCTGTAAGCTCTATCTGGTTAATTGAAGAGTTGGATGCCTCACACATGAGAGATTCCAAATCTGCTCCTTAAATAAACTAGCGTAGCTCTTCTTTCTGGCTGGACAACCCCGATACAAATGTTTCTTTACTTCCACACAGACTGCAATGCTTGGGAGCAGTACATTCCGCCGCCACATGATCCGTCTTCCCACATAATCTACATCTCTCTCCCTTGCACTACACTTTCACATGGCCCTGCCCTCCACATCTTCGACAATACAAGGGCTGTCCGGGATAGTGCAGGAAACCTCTGTTCGGTCCAATAGAAAAGCTGCCTGGAGGGTGCAGCACAGTGCCAGGTGAAGAGGAGTCAAGTCTCAACTTCACCATGTACCTCCTCTTCCCATTCCATATTCCATATAGATCTCTCAAACGCTCTCCTCCTCTTACAACATCACAATATCTTGCAATAAAGGCCATGACATCGCCATCCTCCACAAAAGGGTAGTAAATGCGAATGGTAAGTGGGATAAAATCCTGAACAAACACAGGCTGAAGTTGCAGGCCTTCCAGCAATTTGTGCCCTTCCCTTTTCTTCCAGGCCTCAAAAAAACCAACACAGTCCTTCAAAACACAAAAAGTTAAATCCAAAAAGCCAGTTGACACAAAATCTTGTAAACAAAAAACTTCAGCAGGCTGAATCTCGAAAAGTCCTCTAAGAATTTCAGTAACAAAAAAATCTCTTCCAAAACGTTGCTTCACAAAATCTTCAGCATCTTTCTTCAACAACACACGAATCGTATTCCTCAACCGCACCATCATGGCCGCCTCTCTTTCGTCGTTTCCCGACATAACTCCTGGGCAAGATACTACACTTGATCTTAGCCAAAAGTGCCCCCCGAGAGCCTATCGTCCCTGAACGAAAACTCGGAACTTTGCAAAACTAGGTGAGCACGTGCAACACATGATTCCAAAAAGGGGCGTGCAAACGCATATGGAGACGGAGCCACAGACAACGCCACGGCTGTCAAACAACCACAGGTTCTCTAATCTGCTTTCAACCAGTATGTCGAGGGGAGAGCACGAACGCAGCCCCCCACTACCATAAATTATGCAGTCGAGATTCCCACATTTGGGGAATTCGCAGGGGTCAGCACAACCGGAGTGCAATGGCCGAGCCTCGCCCTGGGTGAACCACCTTCCTGATCATGGTGTCTCCCCTGCCAGGTAAGTATGAGTCCCCAGGCCTCCAGTCAGAGGCTACCCTATCCCTCTTTGCCATCCTCATCAACGGTGACCCCCTCCCCCACCCCAAGCAAAGGAAGGGCGTGTCTCTTCCATTACTTGACCCCGATTTCCGTGACCATGCCTTCAAGCCTGCAAACTGCCAAGCACCTACACGAGCTGCGGTCCTTTAGACCAGTGGTTCCCATCAATCAGGCGTGTTTGATTAGATGTCTCCCTAATCAAACACACCTGATTCAACTCATCAGCTCGTTAGTAAAGACTCCAAGACCTCAGATGGGTGCATCAGACAAGAGTGACATCCAAGACGTGCAGTGCTGGTTTGGGAACCACTGCTTTGGAACAATGGCGACCGTTTCATAAGGGTGCGAGACGGTACCACCCTGCCAGCCGTCCCGCCACAGGTATGTAGAGACTCCTCGTGAAGCTCCAGCGACATTCCCTCTGCTATTAGCCACAACAATTTGCAGTCCCCCGAAAGGGGAAGCACACCGTTCCTGGAGACACTGCAATACCAGGTCGATGCGTGGAGTGGACGGAGCAAGCCCCGGTTCCGGCTCCGTGAGCCAAAAATCTATTTAATATGTAGTCCCCAGATAGGGGACGTATCAGATATTAAACTGATAAGAACAGATTTTTTTTTCTTTCGAAAAAAAGTTTTGTCACATTTTTTCATTCAAACCACACATTACTTTTCTTTAAAACATATTTGTTTACACAGATTAAAACCAAAAATAACACAGTTCTAGTTGATATCAGTCAATGTAGTGTGTTGTGTAAAAGTCCATGTATGCAAAGCAGTGTGGTGTTAAAAGAAAGGATAAAAGAATGAAAAATAAATAGCAAATAAATATAAGCAAGATAAAACAAGATAGAATCATTCTATTTAAAAATCCTCTGTTGTACAGGACCGGGGGTGAGTCCCCGTCAAGAAAGTCCATTCACTCCAGGTCTCCAGAACAGGCCCAGGACTCCCCGCTTCTAGGGCCCAGCGGAAATCCCCTCTCCTCCGGCCCTCTGTTCCCGTAGCCAGATTGGTGAGGGTGCATCTACGGGCGGCCAAGGTCGGTGGCGGACGGAACCCTTTCGTGCGACCCCGACCCCCTCATCCGAATGACGACATGCGGCCCACCCTGCAGCATTGATGTAATTTTCTGCTCGCATGCGTGGAGGGGGACCGTCATGCGTTTCCCCACCAGCAGGTTTCTGGTAGCCCAGATGGTATCCTTTATGATGTTTAGGGTGAGCCAGAGCGAGGCAAATTTTGTTGTTGTCATCTCCTTCAAGCCCTGACCCACCCCCAGGATAGCGAGCTTGAAGTCCACCTGGGCCCCACCCACTGGCAGGCACGGGAAAACCAGGGGGCCGGTCTTGGTCCACAGGTCCCACGCTACGCCGTACTCCCAGAGCAGATGTCGGACGGTCTCCGGGCAGTTGCATCCGGACCGTGGGCAGACGGGGTTTTTGGCCATGCCTCTGGAGTGCATAACCGCCCTGACCGGGAGGATCTCATGAGCCACCATCCACAATAGGTCCTTGTGCCTGTTATGGAGAGCTGGGTGGGCTGCGTTCCTCCAAACCTCTTTGGCCTCACTTTGTGTGAGGCCTGGAACTGGACTCACCATTTCCCGGTTCTGCACAAGAGAAATTAGAGATTTGTGGTTAGTTAAAATGGTGACGTCATTTGTCTCTAAGAGGTATTTCTTTAAAAATGTCTTGATAAAACTGTACTCTTTTGGCAAATTAAAAGACACTGGGGTTTTCAAGTCGACTGGTAAAATCTTTAAGCTTCTTAAGTAGGACCCCATCCAGAAACGAGCCATGGTCGCTGTCTTATTCTCTCTAGATGGGGTCAGTGCATATCCAATATGGAGGGTGGTAAAACGGCTGCCTAAAAACAAGTGGGGGTCCGGGTGGCCTTTCCCACCATTTTCCTTTCTTTTTTTAAAGACCTCCCTTTTCAATCGTTCCCACTTGGACCCCCACAGGAAATAAAATACCGCCCTCTCCAGGTTGGCCAGGAATCGTCTTGGGGGACTAAAAACAGAACAAACAAGTAAAATTACTGGTAAAATTACGGCTTTAAAAACTAAAACCTTTCCTTCAATTGTCATTTGTCAGAGTCCCCAAAACCCCAGTCTTTGCCTAACTTTCCCTAAGATGTCAGTCCAGTTTCCTCGTCCTCCACCCTCTCTGTCAAATTTTACCCCTAAACCGTCAGGTCATTGTCTTTAAAATCCAAATCCAGTCCGCCTGTGTCCACGTTTCCCCACGGCCCGAAGAGCTGGGCCTCGGACTTACTCTTGTTGAGCTTCGCGCCCGAGGCCCGACCGTACCAGTCAGTCAAGTCCAATGCTCTTCGTACCGATGAAAGGTCAGTCGCTAAAAGGGTTACGTTGTCCATATATAAAACACAGGTCGCCGTCAGTCCACTAGTTCCTGGGATGTCCAGTCCTTCAATCCATTTATCCCTTCTCAAGATTTGTGCCAGTGGCTCGATGCAGGCCACATACAGAAGGGGAGATAAAGGACACCCCTGACGGACTCTGCTGTGAATGTTTACAGCTTTGGATAAATGCCCATTAACTACAAATTTACTGACTAGACTGTTGTATAGCAGTCCCACCCAAGCTATAAACCTCCCTGGGAACCCCATTTTTTCCAGTACCTTAAAAAGGAACTGGTGCGAGATGCGGTCGAAAGCTTTTTCAAAATCTAAATTTAGGACTACTAGCCGAATATTTCTGTCTCTCGCATAACAGATGGCGTCTCTAATCAGCACCAGGCTGTCTGTGATCTTCCTACCGGGCACAGCGCATGCTTGATCCAGGTGGATTTACGTCCTCTAAAACAGTCGACATGCGTGTGGCTAAAATCTTACTAAAAGGTTTACAGTCAAAATTTAAAAGCGTGATTGGTCGCCAGTTCTTCAAGTCAGTCCTGTCTCCTTTTTTGTATAATAACGAAACTATCCCTACTCTAAAGCTGTCCGGAAGTCTGTCGAGAGTCTCAAATTCTTTAAGAACTGTCAGTAAGTCATGTGCTAAAATGTCCCATCATGCGTCTTTTTTCTTTGTTCTTTTTCCTTTACCTATTTTTCTAAAAAAATGTCCTGTCTTTTGTTTCACCATCTCCCACCACTGTGCCCGTGAGTCGTAAAAGTCCTGGAGAGTCTGCCATTGGCTGAACTGCCCCCTATACTCTCTAACCACTTCTTCATCCTCTAATAGGGAGCAGTTCAGCTTCCACAGCCCTCCCCCTACTGTCACACCCGTGGGTAGTGAAAGGGTGCAGGAGAGCATCATGTGATCAGTGAAGAAAAGGGGGGTCAATGTTGCATCGGTTGGCAGGCAGTCTCTTGTAAAAATATAGTCGATTCGAGAGGCTCTGGCGCCATCACCACTGAACCAGGTGAAGCCCTCCTCTCTCTGATGCATTGTTTTAAAACAGTCGACTAACTTAAAATCTTTGATTAATTTCTTTAATAAAACCGATGTCTTGTCGACCTTAAAATCATCTCCTACCCTTTTTCTATCTTTTTTTGTTAAAACACAATTAAAATCCCCTGCTACCACTAGGGGAGCCCTACCTAACATGTGGGGCTGCAAATCTTCTAAAAGCTTGTATCTCTCATTTTTTCCTGTAAAACCATACATATTTAACACATTAAAATCCTTACCTAAAAAAGTCAGATTAACTAAAATTGCCCGCCCATCCCTCACTACAGTGCTGCCCTTCACCAAGATATTGGGATTATTAATTAAAAAGGCAACACAGTCATTTTTGTTAAAATTGGAGCCACTCCAGATGGATGGTCCTGGGGTCCAAAGTTCTTGCCATCTCCTGTAGTTTGTTAAAAAAGGCAGAGCACACTCTTTTGCAATAAATAAATATCTGACTTAAAAATTTTTAAACTTGATAAAACACTGTGCTCGAAGAGTAGACCTCACACTTCTCAGATTGATTGTAGAGATAGTGAGGGCCATGAGCAGTATGGTTAAAATACAAACATTTAAGAAGAAAAACAAAAAGACTGCAGAACGTTACATTAAAATCATGTTATTTCATGTGGCATTTGCCTCTCCTTTTCCCCAGAAAAACTGGGATCAAGAGAGCAAATGCTCGCCACTTCAGAGTCCATAGAGAGAACCTCTTGTGGCTCTTTCGGTGACGATGTTCTCAGCTTGATGTGCAGGAAGGAGACTTCATTGGGAGACTATGTGGGCCACATACGGTCTAGATCTTCCAAGGCGGAACTATCTAGCCGATGCGCTGCCCGCAGCCTTTTCTCCTCTGTATGTAACAGAGGAGATCTCGCAGTCCTTTTCTGCACTTGAGCATTTGGAAGTGAACAGTCAGCTTCACTCCCACTTGATGGCATACTTATCTCAGAAACGGTGTTGAGGGAGGAAACCTTTTCCTCCTCTTCATCTTTTGTTTTATTTCCTTTGTCTTGTCTGGGAGTGGTTCCCTCCCCCTGTTTCGTTTCAATCTGTGACTCCGCCCCTTTAGCTCGTGATTGTGGGGCGGCCATTTTGTTGCCTTTAAGTTTGTTGGCAAAGCTTTTTGGGCAATCTCTGTAGAGATGGTTTGATTCTCCACACAGGTTGCACCGCCTGCCATTGATACACTTTTCAAAATTGTGACCAATTTCTCTGCATTTCCCATATACAATTTCCTGGCATGCTTCTGCCAAATGCCCAAACTTTCCACATTTTCTACATAATTTGGGCATGCCCTGGTAATGAATGTAGCCTCTGTTCTCACCCAGCACAATCATAGAAGGCAGATGCTTCAGGCCCTGGTAGCTCCCGGCATCTTCCCATTGTTTAATGGAAATTCGCCAGGAGCATGTCCAGATGCCATCCTCATCTAAAACCTTGACTGGCTGGCCTCGAACCGTGCAAACTCTACCCAGCCAGACACAAATGTCCTCCCCAGTCACTGTCTCATTAAACATTCTAACAATCACAGTTTTAAGTGTATTACCAGATAACTTTTCAACAGTAAACATGGAGAACTGGGATTTTACTGATTCAAATCTGTGCCAAAAATCATTCAGGTGGGAAACGGCTCTAAAGCTAACATCATAGCCTTTGTTCAGGGGCAGAGTCACAATACAATTCAGTTCTTCAGGTTTAAAACATAAAGTCTTCTGGAGAAGCTTCCTGGAGAAGTCGAGACGCGACATCCCCAAGAGCCTTCCATCAACTTCTGTTGGTGCCTCCACCAAGTCGGCTGCCCGTGCTGGCTTGCGGAGGCACCAACAGCCTAAAGCAAACTTTACAAATCAAAAACCAATAAATAAATAAAAAAACCTTACCTTAAAACAGCTTGTTCGTAAAAACAGTAGCAGCAATTTCAAATATACCTCTTGAAAGGTGGGGGCTCGCGATACTGCAAAATATCGAGCCAAGGAACCTCCAAAATGCGATCGCAGCTCAACCTGATGACAAGATACTTGATCTTAGCCAAAAGGCCGAGAAGCGATCCCGTTGTAAAGCAGTGGGGGCACAGCCGGCAAAGGCGACGCCCATCTGGGCTGCGGTGGGTTTCGTACTTTGCCTCTAGGACCACTGCTGACGGTCAGATCGTTTGTCAAATAGTGGAGATGATTTGAAACAACCTACTTTCGCGGACTGGTCCTAGGTTTTTCGATCAACCTCCACAAAAGCACCGCAGTACAATTCTCTGGACTCCCTAGGTCATTCGTGATCAGGATTGGGAAAACAAGCTAAACTTTAACATTTGGATAGTGTGACGAATCTCTCGTTCTTCCTGAAGTTGGGGAACCCCTTGCAGAATCTGTGAAATTGTGAATAATTTTAACAAAATAAGAGAGATCATACAAAATGCATGTTATTTTTTATTTAGTACTGTCCTGATTAAGATATTTTACATAAAAGATGTTTACATATAATCCACAAGACAAAAAAGTCAAGGGGTTCCCAAAATTTCGCATACCACTGTAAGTCTCTTTTTTTGTTGCAACCTACCAAGCTGACTGTCCTCCATTTCATTTGTCACGGCTTTAAGCCGGTCGTGACAATAGCTACCACAGGCTCATTTAGAAAACGGGCGTGGTCAAGTGCCCCCCGAGAGCCTATCATCCCTGAACGAAAACTCGGAACTTTGCAAAACTAGGTGAGCACGTGCAACACATGATTCCAAAAAGGGGCGTGCAAACGCGTACGGAGACGGAGCCACAGACAAAGCCACGACTGTCAAACAACCACAGGTTCTCTAATCTGCTTTCAACCAGTATGTCAAGGGGAGAGCGTGAACGCAGTCCCCCACTACCATAAATTATGCAGTCGAGATTCCCACATTTGGGGAATTCGCAGGGGTCAGCACAACCGGAGTGCAATGGCCGAGCCTCGCCCTGGGTGAACCCCCCGTCCGAATATCGTCGTCCGGTACCCCTGCAGCATTGATGTTACCTTTAGCTCGCATGCATGGAGGATTACCGTAACGCGCTTCCCTATCAGCAGGTTTCTGGTGGCCCAGATGGCATCCTTGATGACGTTGAGGGTGAGCCAGAGCGAGGTGAATTCCTGTGCCGTCAAGTCCTTCAAGCCCCGGCCCACCCCAAGGATGGCGAGCTGGTACCCGAACTGGGCCCCACCCGCTGGTAGGCACGGGAAATACAGGGGGCCGGTTTTGGCCCACAGGTCCCGCGCAGCGCCGCACTCCCAGAGCAGGTGGTGGACGGTCTCCGGGGAATTGTAGCCGGACCGAGGGCAGATGGGGTTTTTGGCCATGCCTCTGGAGTGCATAACCACCCTGACCGGGAGGATCTCATGAGCCACCATCCACGATAAGTCCTTGTGCCTGTTCTGGAGAGCAGGGTGAGCAGCGTTCCTCCAAACTTGTTTGGCCTCACGTAATGTGAGGCCTGGAACTGGACTCACCGGTTCCCGGTCCTGCACAAGAGAGACGAGATGCTTGTGATTAGTTAAAATGGTGACATCTTCACTTTCTAAAAAGTATTTCTTTAAAAACTTTTTTATAAAACTGTACTCTTTAGGCAAGTTAAAAGACACTGGGGTTTTCAAGTCCACTGGTAAAATTTTCAATGTTCTTAGGTAAGACCCCATCCAAAATCGCGCCATTGCAGCCGTCATGTTTTCTAAAACTTTAAACTCGTTGTCTTTAAAAGTCAAGTCGAGTTCACCTGTGTCTATGTCTCCCCACGGCCCGAAGAGCTGGGCCTCAAACTTGTTCCTGTTAAGCTTAGCGCCCGAGGCCCGACCGTACCAGTTAGTCAAGTCCAAAGCTCTTCGTATGGATAAAACGTCCGTGGCTAAAAGAGTTACGTCGTCCATGTATAAAACACAGGTCGCCGTCAGTCCACCCGTCCCAGGCACGTCCAGTCCTTTGATCCATTTATCCCTTCTCAAGATCTGTGCCAGTGGCTCGATACAAGCCACATACAAAAGAGGAGATAAAGGACATCCTTGACGGACACCACTGTGGATATTCACAGATTTGGAAAGATGCCCATTTACAAGGATTTTGCTGACTGTTCCCTTGTACAGCAGTCCCACCCAGGCTATAAATCTCTCTGGAAACCCCATTTTTTGCAGTACCTGAAAAAGGTACTGGTGCGAGACTCGGTCAAATGCTTTTTCAAAATCTAAATTTAGCACTACTAGCTGAATATTTCTGTCTCTCGCATAACAGATGGTGTCTCTAATCAACACTAGGCTGTCTGTTATCTTCCTCCCTGGTACGGCACAGGCTTGATCCGGGTGGATCACGTCTTCTGAAACAGTCGACATTCGTTTGGCAAAAATTTTACTAAAAAGTTTGCAGTCAACATTTAAAAGAGAAATAGGTCGGCAATTCTTTAAGTCAGTCTTGTCTCCTTTTTTTCCTAGAAGCGTCACTATCCCTATTCTAAAGCTGTCAGGGAGTCTGTCGAGTGTGTCAAACTCTTTAAAAACTGTGAGTAAGTCGTGTGCTAAAATATCCCAAAACATCACATAAAACTCTAGGGGTAGTCCGTCTAGTCCTGGGGATTTTCCCCGCTTAAAACCTCTAAGAGCTTCTTGTATTTCTAAATAGTAAAATCTTGGGATAAAAGCGTGTGTTGTCCGTCCAACTTTTTTTCTATAAAAGACAATTCTTTTAAAATCTCACTGTTTGTTCCCTTAATACTGTATAAGTCCTCATAAAATGTTTCTATTTCATTTAAAATTTCCTTTGTTGTGTTTGACTCCCTCCCTCCTGTTTTTAAAGTTGTGATTGCCCCTCCCCGCGTTATGACCCTTTTAAAAAAGTACCTGGTACATTTTTCACCTTCTTCAATATCTCTTTCTTTACTTCTTAAAATAATTGCTTTGCTTTTTATTGTAGAACAGGCTGACATTTCTCTTTTTACTTCTTTTATTTCTTCACTAAAATCAAAACCATTATTAAAAAGATTAAAATACCTCTGTAATCGCTTCTGCAGCCCCATCATGCGGTTTTCTTCCTTTTTCTTTTTTTCCTTCCCTATCTTACTAAAAAACTCTTTTGTCCGTCCTTTAACCATCTCCCACCATTGTGCTTGTGTCTCATAGAAGTCTTGGAGAGTTTGCCATTGGCTAAACTGCTCCCTGTATTTTCTAACTACCTCCTCATCTTCTAACAGGGAGCAGTTTAGCTTCCACAAACCTCCACCTACCGTCACACCAGCAGGAAGTGATAGAGTACAGGACAGCATGGAGTGATCTGAAAAAAAGAGGGGGGTTAATCTAGCATCGGTTGGCGGGAAGTCACGTGTAAAAACAGTCTATTCGAGAGGCTCTGGTACCATTACCATTAAACCAGGTGTAGCCCTCCTCTCTTTGATGCATTGTTCTAAAACAGTAAACTAATTTAAAATCTTTGACTAAACCGATGTCTTGTCCACCCTAAAATCCTCTGTTGTCCTTTTCCTGTCTTTCTGAGTTAAACACAATTAAAATCCCCTGCCACAACTAAGGGGACTCTGCCTAGCATGTGGGGCTGCAAGTCTTCTAAGAGTTCATACCTCTCATTTTTTTCTGTAAAACCATATACATTAAGAACATTAAAATCTCTACCTAAAAAAGTCAGTTTTGCAAGAATTGCCCGCCCATCTCTCACCACTGTGCTACCCTTCACCAAGATATGGGGCTATTAATTAAAATTGCAACACCATCATTCTTGTTAGAATTTGACCCACTCCAAATGGAAGGGCCTTGAGTCCACAACTCCTCCCACCTCCTGTAACTTGCTAAAAAAGGTAAAGCACATTCTTGTAATAAAACAACATCTGACTTAAAAGACTTTAAAAAGGATAAAATGCTCTGTGCTCGTAAGGTGGACTTCACACTTCTCACATTGATAGTGGAGAAAGTGAGTGCCATGAGCAGAATTAAAAGGTATGAACTTATCTTTTGTCTGGAGATTAAAAGGGAAACAGAATTACAGAGGCAGACATTAAAAACGGATTAAAATCATGTGTTGAACTGTGTCACTAGCTCCTATCTTAACCCAGGAGGCCCGGGATCAGGAGGGCGAGTGCCCGATTCCTCAAGAGCCACAGAGGGAAACTCTTGTGGCTCTTTCGGTGTCGATGTTCTTAGCTTTATGTGCAAAAAGGACACTTCATTGGGGGATTCTGAGGGCCACATACGATCCAGATCTTCCGAAAAGGAACTATCTGGACGATGCGTTACCCTCAGCTTTTTCTCCTTTTCAAATAATGGAGATCCCGCAGGCCTTTTCACCTGAGCATTTGGGAGTGAACAATCAGTCTCACTCCCACTTGTTTGGAGGGAGGAATCGGTCCCCTCCTCACTCTCTGTTTCTTGATCTTTTCTGTCTGGGGAGGAGGGGACTTCCTCTCCCACCATGTCTTACTCCGCCTCTTTGGCTGCCCCACTTCCTCCTTCCTGTCCAGTCCCTGAGGTTGGCTGGAAATTCAAAGTTCCCGCCAAAACCTCAGGCCCCGCGTCCTTGTCTCTTTGTCCCTCCATTTTCTCTTTTTGTGGGGCGGCCATCTTGTTTCCTTTCAATTTGTTGGCAAAACTCTTAGGGCAGTCTTTGTAGAGATGGTTTGTTTCTCCACAAAGATTGCACCGTCTGTCATTGGTACAATCATCAAAACTGTGACCAATTTCTCTACACTTCCCACATACTAACTCTTGGCATACTTCAGCGAGATGCCCCACTCTGCCACACTTCCTGCACAGTTTAGGCATTCCTTGATAATGTATGTAGCCTCTGTTCTCTCCAAGCACAATCATGGAAGGCAGATGTTTCAGGCCCTGGTAGCCCCCAGCGTCTTCCCATTGTTTAATGGGAATTCGCCAGGAGCATGTCCAGATGCCATCTTCATCTAACACTTTGACAGGCTGGCCTCGAACAGTGCAAAATCTACCCAACCAGACACAAATGTCATCTCCAGTCACTGTTTCATTGAACATCCTGACAACCACAGTTTTAAGTGTGTTATCAGATAGTTTCTCCACAGTGAACATGGAGAACTGGGCTTTAACTGAATCAAACCTTTGCCAAAAGTCATTAAGAAGGGAAGCAGTTTTAAAACTTACATCAAATCCTTTGTTCTGGGCCAGAGTCATCAAACAATTCAAATCATCACATTTAAAAGCTAAGGTCTTTTGGATCAGCTTCCTGGAAAAGTCCATGCGGGACATTCCCAGGAGCTTCCCCTCAACCTCCCTAAATAAAAAGCGAACGCTGTGGTGCCTCCGCACGCCGGCACGGGCAGCCGACATGATGGAGACACCAACAGCCTAAAAACCTTAAAACAACAATAAATACAACAATAAATAATCAATTAAATAACTAAAAGACCTTACCTTAAAACTTGTTTGAGCTTGAAG
Organism: Anabarilius grahami; assembly: GCA_003731715.1. NCBI lineage: Eukaryota > Metazoa > Chordata > Actinopteri > Cypriniformes > Xenocyprididae > Anabarilius > Anabarilius grahami. Next base: position 137,078 of record RJVU01068251.1, on the reverse strand, counting down.
CAGCAGATTTCAATATACCTCTCAAAAGTTGTGCGACTCGGGATATAAAGGATCTCGAGCCAAGAAACCTCCAAGGGGCAATCACCGTCTCAACCGTCCGACCAGACACTTGATCTTAGGCAAAAGGCAGAGAAGCGATGCTGTTGTGAAGCAGTGGGGGCACAGCCGGCAAAGGCGATGCCCATCTGGGCCGCGGTGGGTTTCGTACTTTGCCTCTAGGACCACTGCTGACGATCAGATCGTTTGTCAAATAGTGGAGATGATTTGAAACAACCTACTTTCAAGGACTGGTCCTAGGTTTTTCCATCAACCTCCAAAAAAGTCTCTGGACTCCCTAGGTCATTCGTGATCAGGATTGGGAAAAAAAGCTAAACTTTAACATTTGGATAGTGTGACGAGTCTCTGGTTCTTCCTGAAGTTGGGGAACCCCTTGCAGAATCTGTGAAATTGTGAATAATTTTAACAAAATAAGAGAGATCATACAAAATGCATGTTATTTTTTATTTAGTTCTGTCCTGATTAAGATATTTTACATAAAAGATGTTTACATATAATCCACAAGACAAAAAAGTCACTGAATTTATTAAAATATCTCCATTCAAAAGTTTGGGAACCCCTTGATTCTTAATACTGTGTGTGGTTACCTGGATGATCTATGACTGTTTTTTTGTTTTGTAATGGTTGTTCATGAGTCCCTTGTTTGGCTTTCCTGTAGCTCAGTGGTTAGAGCGTGGCACTAGCAATGCCAAGGTCATGGGTTCGATCCCAGGGATTGCACATACTCAGATACAAATGTATAGTATCATGCAATGAAAGTCGCTTTGGATAAAAGCGTCAGCCAAATGCATAAATGTAAATGTAAATGTAAATGTTGTTTGTTCTGAACTCAACTGCACACAAATTGAGTATGACCACGTCAGGCTAGCAAAGACATCTTTCCCACCGTCAAATGCCTTGATGGCGGTCCTCTGTTCCTCTTTTAAAATTAATGCGCTGTCGATGTCGTCTATAACGGACGCGTTGGCGGAATCTACACATCTCAGTTCTTCAGGTTCTTCAACACCAGCCATCATTGTTGTAAACTAATTCAACCCAAGCGCTCTTTGATGACGTGGTTGATTACGTTTCTGGTGATAATCTGTCAATCATCGCCCTAACAATGTGATTGGTCCGAACAGTTTCTGTTCGGGCATAATTACTCCTCTACGGATTGAGTCCAGACCGAACTCCCTGACCTCAAAATGTTGTGGGCGGGGCTAAATTCAGCTGGCATCCAGGCTATGTTTTATGTGTAGTGCAGTATAAAAAGCTCCTAAAAACAAATAGGGGTCTGGTACGCCTTTTCCTCCGTTTTGGGGGGCTTTCTTCATGGTTGCTCTTTTTAACCTCTCCCACTTAGACCCCCACAGGAAATAAAACATGGCACGGTCCAAGGATACAAGAAATAATCTGGGGGGAAAGAAGACAGAACACAACAATAAAAACAGGAGTAAAATCACAGCTTTTTGGATTAAAATCTTTCCTTCAAAAGTCAGCTGTCTCAGTCTCCAGAAACCCAATTTTTTCCTCACTTTACCCATCACGTCATGCCAATTTCCACTCCATCCCCCGTCTCTGTCAAATTTGATGCCCAGTATTTTTAAGTATGTCTTTTTAATACTAATGTCCAGTCCAGCAGGCTCAGTGGGTTTCCATGGGCCGTAAAACTGTGCCTGGGTCTTGTCTCTGTTCAGTCTGGCTCCCGACGCTTTCCCAAACCAGTCTGTCAAGTCCATAGTCCTCTGTATTGATAAAACGTCAGTGCATAAAAGGTTCACGTCATCCATATATAAAACAGTCTTTGCAGTCAGTCCTCCAGTCCCAGGTATAGTCAGTCCATTGATCTATTGATCCTTTCTCAAAACCTGCGCTTAGGGTTCAATGCAAGACACATACAGGAGGGGAGATAAAGGACAGCCCTGACGGACACCACAGCGTATATCTATCGCTTTTGATAGATTCCCGTTAACTAGGATTTTGCTGATTATATCCTTATATAGCAACCCCACCCAAGCTAAGAATCTCCCAGGAAACCCCATTTTACCCAAAACTTGAAACAAGTAATGGTGCGAGACTCGGTCGAATGCTTTTTCAAAATCTAAATTTAAAACTATCAGCCGAATATTTCTGTCTCTTGCATAACAGATAGCATCTCTTATCAGTACCAGGCTGTCCTTGATCTTCCTCCCAGGAGGAGGAAGATCAAGAGGAATACCTCTACTTTTAACCTCAGCCAATTCTGACATTTCTTTCTTAACTCCTTTTATTTCATCATTAAAATCAAAACCCTGACTAAGAAGATAAAAGTAACGTTGTAGCCTCTTTTGCAGTCCTACCATTCGTCTCTTTTTTTTTTCTTTTTTCTTTTTCCCTGCCCATCTAAAAAAGGTCTTGGTCTTGCCCTTCACCATCTCCCACCACTGTGCTGGTGATTCATAGAAGTCTTGTAAGGTCTGCCATTGCATGTACTGCTCCCTGTAGTCTGTCGTGATATCTAGGTCTTCCAACAGGGAGCAGTTTAGCCTCCACATCCCTCCACCTATCGTCACACCTGTGGGAAGTGAAAGGGTGCAAGAAAGCATAACGTGATCTGAAAAGAAAACGGGAGTTAATTTAGCATCTACTGGTACAAGGTCCTGTGTAAAGATATAATCTATACGGGAGGCTTTTGAGCCATCACCACTAAACCAGGTGAGTCCTTTTTCCCCAGGATGCAAAGCTCTAAAACAGTCAGTCATTTTAAAATCCTTTATAATATTCTGTAATAAAATAGACGTTTTATCTATTTTAAAATCTTCCCTTTCCCCTTTCCTATCATTTTTCTTAAAATGCAATTAAAATCCCCTGCTAAGACGATTGGATTCCCTAACAGGTGAGACTGCATGTCTTCTAAAAGGTCATTCCTGTCATTCTTATCTGTAAAACCATACACATTTAATATATTAAAATTATGTCCTAAAAAGGACACATTTATTAAAAGAGCTCGCCCATCTCTCACCACTGTGCTTCCCTTCACCAAGAGCTGAAGGTTTTTAATTAAAATTGCTACTCCATCTGCTCTGTTAAAATTTGATCCGCTCCACACAGATGGTAGGTGGGGCCACTGTTCTTCCCATCTCCTATAATTTGACATAAAAGGTAAAGCACATTCTTGTAAAAGCAGTATATCGCTATTTTGAGTTTGTAAAAATGATAAAACAGTTTTGACTCTCAAAAGTGACCTCTCACTTCTTACATTTATGGTTGAGAGTGTGAGTGTCATGATAAGAACAGTTAAAAAAGACAAGTATGACATTTTAGAAGACATAATAAATAACTATTTCAATTTAAAAAAATATCTTTATCCTCTGAAACCGGCTTTTCCCTTACTTTCATATTGGGGGAATCCGGGGATTGAAGCCGTTTCCCCCCTGAGCTAGCTCTAGGGGTTGATGTTTGGAGTTCTATTGACAAAAAGGATACTTCGTTTGGGGAATCGAGTGGAAAAAGCCGGTTCAGATCCTCTGATGAGGAGGAGTCTGACCGCTACCCCACCCGATCCCTTTTTTCACTTTTCTCAATGGGGGATCGGGCATTCCTTTTTTTACCTCTCAATATAACTCCTGGAAAATCATTACTTACCTCAATCTTTTGTTCCCTTCTCCACTATCTTTTCCTGTTCACTATCACCATCCTTTTTCTGTTTCTCTGACTCGGTTTCTTCATCCATTAATGATTGGTGGAGCTCCATCTCCTCATTTTCATCCGCTCCAGTTGTTTGGTTTGGCGGGAAATTTGAAGTTTGCTCCGCCCCTTCTCTCCTTGGCTCCACCCTCTCCTTACCTCTGTCATCTGCTTTCTCTCCACCAACCACAGGTTTTGGCGGGTGATTTGAATTTGGCTCCGCCTCCTCGTTAACCTGTTGCACTCGCTCCTCAACTGCCATTTTGTGTGATTTAACTTTGTTGGCAAACGATTTGGGGCAATCTCTGTAAAGATGAGACAGGTCTCCACAAAGATTACACCTTCTGCCATTTGGACATTCTTCAAAGGAATGTCCAATTTCTCTACACTTGTTACAAAAGACTTTCTGGCATGCTTCGACAAGATGCCCAAACTCCCCACATCGCCGGCAGAGTTTGGGCATTCCCTGGTAATGGATGTAGCCCCTGGTTTCTCCCAGAACTATCATTTGTGGTAAATGCCTCAGACCTTGGAAGCCCTGGGGGTCTTCCCATTGCTTAATGGGGACCCTCCAGGAACAATTCCAAATGCCGTCTTCATCATAAACCTTCATAGCCTGGCCCCTTACAGTGCAAAATCTACCCAGCCATGTGCAAATGTCTTCTCCATTTACAGTCTCATTGAACGTTCTAACAATAACCATTTTTTGTGTGTTATCAGTTAACTTCTCAACTTTGAACATGGAGAACTGGGTCTTTTGTGTGTCGAAGCGCTGCCAGAAGTCATTTAACAGTGCTGCATTTTTAAAACTCTCATCAAAGCCTTGGTTAAAAGGCAGGGTCAGAATGCAGTTCAAATCAACAGGGGTAAACCCTAAAAGTTTCTGTATCAGTTTTCTGGAAAAATCCAGCCTAGACATTTGCAACAGCTTCCCATCTTTTTCTAAAAAAAGAAAACGCACGCTGTGGTGCCTCCGCACGCCGGCACGAGCAGCTGACATGCTGGAAGCACCCCCAGCTTTAAAAAGCAACCTAAAACAATTGTCAAAACAATTAAAACAGGAATAAAAGACTTACCTTAAGGCAGATTCTCCCAGTAAAATCACTTCCTTAAAACAGACAAAACACAAGCAGAAAAATAGCAATAAATAGTAAAAAGTACAGCTATAAGCAGTACAATATACCTCTTTCAGGTGTAGGAAATGATATAAAGGAGCACAACCTAAATACCTACAAAGAGGCGATCGCAACACTGCCAATTGACAAGACACTTGATCTTAGCCAAAAGGCCGAGAAGCGATGCCGTTGTGAAGCAGTGGGGGCACAGCCGGCAAAGGCGACGCCCATCTGGGCCGCGGTGGGTTTCGTACTTTGCCTCTAGGACCACTGCTGACGATCAGATCCTTTGTCAAATAGTGGAGATGATTTGAAACAACCTACTTTCAAGGACTGGTCCTAGGTTTTTCCATCAACCTCCACAAAAGCACCGCAGTACAATTTTCTGGACTCCCTAGGTCATTCGTGATCAGGATTGGGAAAAAAAGCTAAACTTTAACATTTGGATAGTGTGACGAGTCTCTGGTTCTTCCTGAAGTTGGGGAACCCCTTGCAGAATCTGTGAAATTGTGAATAATTTTAACAAAATGAGAGATCATACAAAAGGCATGTTATTTTTTTAGTACTGTCCTGATTAAGATATTTTACATAAAAGATGTTTGCATACAATCCACAAGACAAAAAAGTCGCTGAATTTATTAAAATATCTCCATTCAAAAGTTTGGGAACCCCTTGATTCTTAATACTGTGTGTGGTTACCTGGATGATCTATGACTGTTTTTTTGTTTTGTAATGGTTGTTCACGAGTCCCTTGTTTGTTCTGAGCAGTTAAACTGAACTTTGTTCTTCAGAAAAATCCTCCATGTCCTGCAGATTCTTCAGTTTTCAAGGATTTTTTGCATATTTGAACCCTTTACAGCAGTGGCTGTATGATTTTAAGATCCATCTTTTCACACTGAGGACAATTGAGGGACTCAAACACAACTTTTAAAAAAGGTTCAAACATTCACTGATGCTCCAGAAGGAAACACGATGCATTAAGAGCCGGGGGGTGAAAACTTTTGAACAGGATGAAGTCAAAATTTTCCAAACTTTTGAACGGAGATATTTTAATAAATCCAGCTACTTTTTTTGTCTTGTGGATTATATGTCAACACCTTTTATGTAAAATATCTTACTCAGGACAGTACTAAATAAAAAAATAACATGCATTTTGTATGATCTCTCTTATTTTGTTAAAATTATTCACATTTTCACAGATTCTGCAAGGGGTTCCCAAACTTTCGCATACCACTGTAAGTCTCTTTTTTGTTGCAACCTACCAAGCTGACTATGTCCTCCATTTCATTTGTCACGGCTTTGAGCCGGTCGTGACAATAGCTACCACAGGCTCATTTAGAAAACGGGCGTGGTCAAGTGCCCCCAAAAACCTATCGTCCCTAAACGAAAACTCGGAACTTTGCAAAACTAGGTGAGCACCTGCGACACATGTAGAAAACGGGCGTGGTCAAGTGCCCCCCAAGAGCCTATCGTCCCTGAACGAAAACTCGGAACTTTGCAAAACTAGGTGAGCACGTGCAACACATGATTCCAAAAAGGGGCGTGCAAACGCGTATGGAGACGGAGCCACGGACAACGCCACGGCTGTCAAACAACCACAGGTTCTCTAATCTGCTTTCAACCAGTATGTCGAGGGGAGAGCGCGAACGCAGTCCCCCACTACCATAAATAATGCAGTCGAGATTCCCACATTTGGGGAATTTGCAGGGGTCAGCACAACCGGAGTGCAATGGCCGAGCCTCGCCCTGAGTGAACCACCTTCCTGATCATGGTGTCTCCCCTGCCAGGTAAGTATGAGTGCCCAGGCCTCCAGTCAGAGGCTACCCTATCCCTCTTTGCCATCCTCATCAACGGTGACCCCCTCCCCCACCCCAAGCAAAGGAAGGGCGTGTCCCTTCCATTACTTGACCCCGATTTCCGTGACCATGCCTTCAAGCCTGCAAACTGCCAAGCACCTACACGAGCTGCGGCCCTTTAGACCAGTGGTTCCCATCAATCAGACGTGTTTGATTAGATGTCTCCCTAATCAAACACACCTGATTCAACTCATCAGCTCGTTAGTAAAGACTCCAAGACCTCAGATGGGTGCATCAGACAAGAGTGACATCCAAGACGTGCAGTGCTGGTTTGGGAACCACTGCTTTGGAACAATGACGACCGTTTCATAAGGGTGCGAGACGGTACCACCCTGCCAGCTGTCCCGCCACAGGTATGTAGAGACTCCTCGTGAAGCTCCAGCGACATTCCCTCTGCTATTAGCCACAACGATTTGCAGTCCCCCGAAAGGGGAAGCACACCGTTCCTGGAGACACTGCAATACCAGGTTGATGCGTGGAGTGGACGGAGCAAGCCCCGGTTCCGACTCCGTGAGCCAAAAATCCATTTAATATGTAGTCCCCAGATAGGGGACGTATCAGATATTAAACTGATAAGAACAGATTTTTTTTTTCTTTTGAAAAAAATTTTATTGTCACCATTTTCATTTTTTCCAGTTGCATTTATACTTTTGTACACACATTTTTCTTTTCAAGCGCACGTTAAAACAAGCAATTAAATATAAATACACATGGTTAAATAAAAGGCATACAATCTTTGTTAAAAATCAAATGATTAAAACCATTGTGTTTTGCATGTTTTTAAATGTCCATGTTTGTGGTGTGTTTAAAAGGTGTGAACGATTTCAAAAGTAGAATACAAAAAAAACAAAAAACAAGAATCATATTTTTGTCCATAAAACCAATTCCATTTGTAAAACACAATAAAAACACCAATTAAAAGTCGTCTGTTGTGCAAGACCAGGGGTGAGTCCTTATCAAGTAGGTCTTCACCCCACTCTCCAAAACAGGCACACGAGATGCCACTTTGTGGGCTCAGCGGAGATCCCCTCTCCTCCGGCCCGCTGGCCCGCTGTTCCCGTAGCCAGAGTGGTGAGGGTGCATCTACGGGCGGCCAGGGTCGGTGCCTGCCGGGACCCTCTCTGTGCGACCCCGGCCCCCCCGTCCGAATATCGTCGTCCGGTACCCCTGCAGCATTGATGTTACCTTTAGCTCGCATGCATGGATGGTTGCCGTAATGCGCTTCCCCACCAGCAGGTTTCTGGTGGCCCAGATGGCATCCTTGATAACGTTGAGGGTGAGCCAGAGCGAGGTAAATTCCTGTGTCGTCAAGTCCTTCAAGCCCCGGCCCACCCCAAGGATGGCGAGCTGGTACCCGAACTGGGCCCCACACCCGCTGGTAGGCACAGGAAATACAGGGGGCCGGTTCTGGCCCACAGGTCCCGCGCAGCGCCGCACTCCCAGAGCAGGTGGTGGACGGTCTCCGGGGAATTGCAACCGGACCGAGGGCAGATGGGGTTTTTGGCCATGCCTCTGGAGTGCATAACCGCCCTGACCGGGAGGATCTCATGAGCCACCATCCACGATAAATACTTGTGCCTGTTCTGGAGAGCGGGGTGAGCCGCATTCCGCCAAACTTGTTTAGCCTCACCTAGTGTAAGGGGCCCGGAACTGGACTCACCGGTTCCCGGTCCTGCACAACAGAAATGAGAGACTTGTGATTAGTTAAAATTAGGGCTGCACGATTTGGGGAAAATGTCATATTGCGATTATTGAGGTCAATATTGCGATTGCGATATGCGATAGCGATTTATAATAAACAAATAGTATCATGAGTCATCTCGCTTGGTTCTCAATGAAAATGCACACACAGATTACTGATAATGCTGAAATGTGTATTTCTCAACTCAAACTAGCAACAACAACAAACAAATGCACAGTGTTTTCAAATTAAAATATTTTTACAAAATTAAATAATAACATCTTTGCATTACTGCAAACTTGTTATTATCCCATTTAAAATGTTTGTTTCTTTACTAATCTGTAGTTGTTCAATGGATCACAAAACTCACGGTTCGGATCACATCACGGTTATGACGTCACGGATCGGATCATTTTTCGGATCAGCACAAAAAAAAAATTGGGGGATAACTTAACTTTGCATGTATTACTTAGCCCACTTAAACTACTCTGATACCACAGCATAAACTACTAGCCTAAGTAATACATTATTAAAGGCAAGTGAACAGACTGTAAAAAGAACAAATACTGTACACCAATTACAAGCAGCATAGATAAATACAACAAAGTTACAAATAAAATATAAGGTCTAACTGTAGTATTAATTTTCATGCACAGAAATGTAATAATTAAATGTAAAATGACACTGGTCACTGTATAAATTTAATATAGATTAATATAACAGCAGGTATTTATAGGTTGCTGTCACTTTAAGAGTAAGACATGCACGGCACACATCAGATAGATACACATCTGAATTCTCACCTCCTTCACTTAAGAAATTAACCAAAAGTGTTTACGAGAACTTGCTGAGAGGGGTATTTTGACTGACATAATGCGTGTATGTGACCATCCAAGTGCATTGATGACGCGAAAGATAAATCAATTTGGAGTTCGCGAGCTATAAAGCGCCTCTCTCTCTGTGCGCGCGCGAGCCTTGTATGTATGTGCGTCATGTGCGCACCGATAACAGCGCAGCGTGCGATACCGAATTAAATCCTTTTGCCTCTTCTAGCGCGCTGGAATGGTTTTATATCTATTTATAGTGTAAACTAGCAAGACAAACACGTTCAAATTATAACCTTTCACTGCTGAACCGTGGGCCTTGGTCCGTACGGATTACGGATCAACAACGATCCGTTTAACCACAACTAATCTGGGTTTATAATCTTATAGCCAAAATAGCGCCATATAACAGAGGTAGCGTTTTTTCTTGCCACCAGTTCAGTGACCGTTTGGTCCGCGTCCATCTTTACGCGTTCTCTGCGCTGCACACCGGGAAAAGTCATGACATGACCATGCGCGCCACACGTGCCACTGCCTAAACTGAAACTGACTGCTCTTCTTTTTATTAGCGGTGTATAAAATGGGCAAACAGCTCTCAGAGAATGGGTTGTCGTGTCCACACATGTATTTATTTATTTATTAAATTATTATTATTATTTTATTTCATAAAATCGCAGCATTTTGCGTCATATAATCGCACAAGCTTGACATCGCGATTGCGATATGATTAATCGTGCAGGTCTAGTTAAAATGGTGACATCCTGTTGTTCTAAAAGATATTTCTTTAAAAACTTTTTGATAAAACTATACTCTGTAGGTAGGTTAAAAGATACTGGGCTTTTCAAATCCACAGATAAAATCTTGAGTCCTTAAGTAAGACCCCATCCAAAATCGTGTCATGGCTGCCGTCTTGTTATCTTTGGATGGGGTCACAGCATACTTTATGTGGAGGGCGGTGAAGCGGCTGCCTAAAAACAGGTGGGGGTCTGGGAGGCCTTTTCCACCGTTTTCTGGTCTCTTTTTGACCACCTCCCTCTTCAATCTTTCCCACTTGGACCCCCACAGGAAATAAAACACCGCCCTCTCTAGATCCATCAGGAACTTCCTGGGTGGGGTAAAAACAGAACAAACAAGTGACATTAGAGGTAAAATAACAGATTTAAAAATTAAAACCTTGCCCTCCAACGTCATCTGTCTAAGTCCCCAAATCCCCAGTCTTTGCCTAACTTTCCCTAACATGTCAGTCCAGTTTCCCCGTCCTCCACCCTCTTTGTCAAATTTTATTCCTAAAACTTTAAAATCCTTGTCTTTAAAATTCAAGTCAAGTCCACCTGTGTAAACGTCTCCCCACAGCCCGAAGAGCTGACCAGTCAGTCAAGTCCAATGTTCTTCGTATAGATAAAATGTCCGTGGTTAAAAGAGTTACGTCATCCATGTATAAAACACAGGTCGCCGTCAGTCCACCCGTCCCAGGAACGTTTAGTCCTTTGATCCATTTGTCCCTTCTCAAGATCTGTGCCAGTGGCTCGATGCAAGCCACGTACAGAAGAGGAGATAAAGGACACCCCTGACGAACACCACTGCAGATATTTACTGCCTTGGATAAATGCCCATTTACTAGAATTTTGCTGACTAAGCCTTTGTACAGCAGTCCCACCCAAGCTATAAACCTCTCTGGAAACCCCATTTTTTGCAGTACCAGAAAGAGGTACTGGTGCGAGACTCGGTCAAGTGCTTTTTCAAAGTCTAAATTTAGGACTACTAGCCGAATATTTCTGTCTCTCGCGTAACAGATGGCATCTATAATCAGCACTACGCTGTCTGTTATCTTTCTTCCGGGCACAGCACAAGCTTGATCTGGGTGAATCACGTCCTCTAAAACAGTCGACATCCGTGTTGCTAAAATTTTGCTTAGCTTAGTCAAAGTTAAAAGTGTTATCGGTCTTCAGTTTTTCAAGTCAGTCCGGTCACCTTTTTTATGAAGCAAAGAAACTGTCCCTATTCTAAAACTGTCTGGGAGTCCGTCAAGGGTCTCAAAGTCTTTAAAAATGTTTAAAAGTTCTTGAGCTAAAATGTCCCAAAATGTAAGATAAAACTCCAGGGGGAGTCCATCTGCTCCTGGGGACCTCCCGCTCTTAAAACCTTTGATTGCTTTTTGGAGTTCTAAAACAGTAAAGTCTTGGGCTAAAAGCTCATTTTGACTTTTGACTCTCTTGTCTATAAAATCTAAAACTTTTTCTAAGGTGTCATTGTGTACTTCTTTAAAACGGTATAACTCTTCATAAAAACTTTCCACCCCATTTAAAATATCTTCTGTTGTTGTCGCTTCCCTCCCTCCTTCTCTTAAGCTATTTATAGTCCCTCCCCTTGTTATTATCTTTTTTTAAAAATACCTTGTACACTTTTCACCCTCTTCTAGTTCTCTCTTTACTTCTTAAAATGACCCCTTTGCTCTGAAGTCTGGCTAAGGCCAACATTTCTTTTTTAACTTCTTGAATTTCATTGCTAAAATCAAAGCGATAGTTTAAAAGATTAAAATACCTTTGTAGTCTCTTTTGCAGCCCCATCATGCATCGTTTTTCACTATTCTTCTTGTCTCTCACTACCTTCATAAAAAACTGTCTTGTCCGATCTTTAACCATCTCCCACCACTGTGCTCGTGTATCGTAAAAGTCTTGGAGGGTCTGCCATTGGCTGAACTGCTCCCTATACTCACTGACTACCTCCTCATCCTCTAAAAGGGAGCAGTTCAGCTTCCACAGCCCTCCCCCTACTGTTGCACCCGTGGGCAGTGACAGGGTGCAAGATAGCATCAAGTGATCTGAAAAGAAGAGTGGTGTCAATATAGCATCGGTTGGCGGGCAGTCTCTTGTAAATAGGTAGTCAATTCGAGAGGCTTTGGTACCATCACCACTGAACCAGGTGAAGCCCTCCTCTCTTTGATGCATTTTTTTAAAACAGTCAACTAACCTAAAATCTCTAATTAAACTCTGTAATAAAACCGATGTCTTATCGACCTTAAAATCTTCTCCTACCCTCTTCCTATCTTTTTTTGATAAAACACAGTTAAAATCCCCAGCCACTACTAGGCCTAACATGTAGGGCTGCAAGTCTTCTAAAAGCTCATACCGGTCATTTTTTCCTGTAAAACCATACACATTAAGAACCTTAAAATCTCTCCCTAAAAAAGTCAGGTTTGCTAAAAGGGCCCGCCCTTCCCTCACCACCGTGCTGCCCTTCACCAATATATTAGGATTTTTAATTAAAATAGCAACACCATTTTTATTTTGGTTTGATCCGCTCCATATGGAGGAAGCGGAAGACCATAGCTTTTCCATCTTGGTATACCTGTTTAAAAAGGGCAGAGCACACTCTTGCAGTAAAAACAAATCTGACTTAAAAGATTTTAAAAAGGATAAAATGCTCTGTGCTCGCATGATGGTCCTCACACTTCTTACATTAATGGTAGAGATGGTGAGGGCCATGAGCAGTATGGTTAAAACAGTATGCGACATTTAAACAGAAGACAAAATGACTACAGAAATATGCTTAAAATCATGTTATATCTTGTTTCACCTGCCCTTCCTTTCTCCCAGTTGAACTGGGGTCAGGGGAGCAGGTGCTCGACGCCTCAGGTGCTACAGAGAGACCCTCTTGCAACTCCTTGGGCGACGATATTCTTAGCTTAATGTGCAAAAACGAAACCTCATTTGGGAACTCTAGGGGCCACATGCGCTCTAGATTTTCCAAATCAGAACTATCAAGCTGCTGTGCTGCCCTAGCTTTTTTCTCCTCTGTTTCCACCAGAGGAGATCCCGCAGGTCTTTTTTGCACTTGAGCATTTGGGAGAGAACACTCAGCTTCACTCCCACTGGATTCCTGAACCAAATCTGAAACAGTTTCTAGGGAAGAGATTGTTTCTTCCTCACTCTCTTTTCCTTCCATGACTTTTTCCAATTCAATTGAAACATTTGACTCCACCCCTGTGGCCGCCCCACTTCCTCCTTCCTGCCCAATCCCTGAGGTTGGCTGGGAATTTGAAATTCCTGCCAAAACCACAGGGACCGCCTCTTCCTTCCTTTCTTCATTTGTTTGGTGCCAATGTGGGGCGGCCATTTTGAGCTTGTTGGCAAAACTTTTAGGGCAATCTCTGTAAAGGTGGTTTGAATCTCCACAAAGATTGCACCGCCTGCCATTGGTACATTGTTCAAAACCATGTCCAATTTCTCTGCACTTCCCGCATACTAATTCTTGGCATACATCGGCTAAGTGACCATATTTACCACATTTCCGACATAGCTCAGGCATACCCTGGTAATGAATGTAGCCTCTGTTCTCTCCAAGCACAATCATGGAGGGCAGATGTTTCAGGCCCTGGTAGCCCCCAGCAGTTCGGTAAAGTTGGTTTTATATTTGCACATTCGGACTTCCGCTTTCAATAACTTTGTGAATCTGCATTAAAAAAGGCTCATTTAATTTTATTATCGTTACTGACTGTTATGAGCACAAAGTACAACACAATTTTCCTCTATGAAATGCTGTGACGTCATCGTTAATCTGAGGGACCATCTACAAAGTGTATGTTTCGATTGACAGCGCGATAAAGACTCACTGTCCATGGTACTTAAGTCTAGTGATGGGACGGTTGATACCGAGGCTTCGAGGCACAAATTAATTAATTTAGATGAGATTAGTTTATATTAGATATAACTGATTCAAGACAAGAGTGATTCCGTATGTCACGGACTTCCAAAGCTTTGGTCAAGTGCTTTTTCAAACCGTAGATCTGTGATTTAGAGGATTTAGATATGGTGGAGAAACAAGTCTGACCACCAGATGTCGCTAATGCGCATTAGGAACTGGAACTGTGTGTGTCCATCAAAACAGCCTTAGACCTTTGGTACTGAACTTTCTCAGATAAAATGACTTCATTAAACACTTTTCATTTGTTCTTTACATTAATATAAATATTTTCCAACTTCTTTTGAAAGGCTGTGAGTGTGTTATCAAAAGCTATTGAACTGGAACTGTCTGTGTGCATTAAAACAGCCTTAGACCTTTGATACTGAACTTTCTCAGTTAAAATGACTTCATTAAACACTTTTCATTTGTTCTTCACATTAATATAAATATTTTCCAACTTCTTTTGAAAGGCTGTGAGTGTGTTTTCAAAAGCTATTGAACTGGAACTGTCTGTGTGCATCAAAACAGCCTTAGACCTTTGATACTGAACTTTTTCAGATAAAATGACTTCATTAAACACTCTAACATCAAGATGGAAATATCCCTAATGCAGACAATATTTAAGGACATTGACGAAAAATACTTCAAAATATGCATACAGCATTTCAGTGTGAATCGGTTCATTGTTCATTTGTACTCTGAGTTGGGGATCAGCATTCTTGTGCATCATTTGCGAAGTAAGTTTCCTGTGTCCCTCTATCTTGATACCACTGGTGGTGTAGTGTCAAAAATTCCAGAACAGCCAAAACCGGTGTTGTACTATGCGCTCACTCTTCCAGGAAATGCAGGTCGAGATGCACCACCACTGCCTATTTGTGAAATAATCTCCAATGAAGCACTCAGTACCACCAATCACATTTTGGCTCATGCAATTCACTTTGCATTTATCAAAGTACACCCAAATAAAAATTCACCAGGTCGAAACTGATTATAGCTGGGCTTTAATACAAAGTGTGATGCTCGCTTTCAACAAAGAGCACATCAGCACTTACCTCAACAGAGCATATGACTTCTGCATGAACAAAAAAATCAGTGGATGAAATGAAGTCATATATTGTACTACACATTTGCTCTGCTCACATCCTGAAAGCTGTCAGACAGGCAAACAGATGACAAAGGACTGAGATACTTTGCCACATATGCTTTCGCAAGACTTCAAAATGCCAGCAACATGACAATCAAGAAAGGTGTTCCGTGCATTATGTGCCTTGCTCACAACCCAACAAAACACAGACCTCGTCAAAGAAAGTCTGCGTATTTTGGAGAGTGTCATTTCAAGATCCAAAGAGGAGCCACTGGAAGAAACTCCCCAATCTGAATACTGGGAAATGTGTGAAAGTGAAGACAGAACACATGCAACGACCATCAGTGGCAAATTCTATGCCTTTTTTCAGCAGATTATGAAAGAGGTGAAGGAAGAAATGGTTGATGATGACACAGGGTTGGCAACAGAAGACAACCCATACTTTTGTCCAGGCATCCTCACAGTCCTCTTTGATATGTACCTTGCTATCTTTCCTCTTTGGAGTGGCTTGCTGTTGGGAGACCTGATGGATGAATGTCATGAACAGTACATGGAGACAACAAAGAAACAACCAAAAACAAGAGATGCCAACTGTCACATTGAAAGGTGGTTTGGAATCGTCAAACATTCCATAATGCATAAAGAAAAAAAAGTCAAACCAGGGACCTTCATAAGAAAAATGCACAAGTCTCTACAAGCGAGGTATACAGAGCATATCATCAAGCATTAACTTCCTCAAAAGCTTTTGCTGCAACCTCAGGCACCTTTGAACCTTGATCAGTCTCAAGAAACTTGGAAGAAGAAGAAAGAACATTTCCCATCCACCAAATCCAAATTCTTTTCTGTTCCACATAAAATACCTGCTCCCCGAAAAGAGGATCAAGAAGGATGTGGAAGTGGTAACTTCAAGTTCTGATGCATGCAGATGGACTCCATGTAGATGAACAGGTAATGAAGTCATTAGAACAAAACTTTAAACTATTAATTGCATATATGAAGGTACACTATTATTTACTCTATGAACTTCATATCATTACAGATCCAGATGCTATTGAAGAAGGAGGAACATACAGAGCTGCTCGTTGCCATTGTTCAGTCTCCTAGCCAGGATCTCGAGTTCCTTTTACATCACAAGGAATTCAATGCACTGAGGTCACATGAATGGTTATTTGGAGAGGTACACATTACAGAACAAAAATCTAAATGCATAATTACAATTATATTTGTATGTAACAGTAAATGCTGTCCTCAATGTATGTCAATCAAGTAATGTGATTCAAATTGAAATGCTTTATCATTTTTTAGACTATTGAGTGCTATTTCAGAGCTGTAGTTAATAAGGAGGATGCAAATCTCTACCAGCTAAGCCATGACACCACAGGTGTCATTTTAAATGGCACAAGAGAGCAGATGAAACAGCAAGGATTTTGAAAAGTGAGTGCAACTACTTATGATATTTAATTTTCACATGTACACTGCACAGACATGATCTTTTAAATTTTTGATAAACAGGTCAACTTTGAGCAATATGATGTCAATATCACCAAAAATCACTGGAGGTTTGTGGTAAGTAAAAGAGTGCTAATTTCAATGATAAGCTACTACATATGCCCATTGAGACATGTTTGATCTTTCAGTGACATTTATTTGCTAATTTATTTTTCTTTTTATCCAATTTAGTTTGTATATGCTCAGACTGACACCCTTTTCATGCTTGACTCTCTGAGTGGTACAAATGAAATGCAAGAAGCCGAAAAGGCATGCCAAAAATTCGGGTATGATAGTCTGTTTTAAAAAAGATATTTAGCATGTGTAGATCCAAAACAGTAATAATGGAAACTAAGCAAAGTTCATGTTGTGTAAGACTACCATAATCACACACTGCCCCCAAAAAGAATTACCCCCAAAAGAGGAGCAATGCGTTGTGTGCACGCAAAGAAATACGTCACAAAGATGATCAATGCTCAAACTGTGGATACAGACAAAGAGATCCAGTAGATGTGCTCTACGACTGGGTATTGTTTATCCAATTTCTGGCTGTTGACTTTTCGTTTTAAGTGTTTTCACAAATAATTACAACACTGTGCAAATAAATCTAACAACATTTCCTGTTTTCCTTCCAGGTTCAAATTTGTCTGAGGTGGTATCGTCTCAACATTAAAGTGCCAGCACAGGAAGAACCGTGGACTTGTGATTTGTGTCTGTAAGCTATTCAGTTAGAGGAGCTTATGCTTAAAGTGTTCTTACATTGTAAGAAAAAATGTATTGCCTATTTGATATGTTATGTAAATGCTTTACACTTTTTTAGTATTTGGTATAGGCTTCATATTGTTGTGTTGCTTGTTGTCCTGCTTGTTGTCCTCTGCTGGTCTTTTATGTGAATGAATTTTGGGGGAAAAAATACTTGCATTTGGGAGGTTGAAATATTTGTGATATTGGGTAATTTCATAGTTGACTTTTTATTATCTACAAAAACATTTAAAACACCTAAAATGTTTTTTTTTATATATATTTTTTTCATAATTAGGATGCAAGTGAAGCGATATGAACAATGTAAAGGTTTTCAATAACAACCTCTTTTACTTTAAGAAAGTGTTGTGGTTTATGCTCTATGTAAAAAATGACTTGTCAAAGATCTTTGATTACAGAAGTATTATTACTTTATTGTACAACCAAGGAGATAGCCTCTTCAGGAGACCGCTCCTGATTTCTGCTATCGTCTTACTATATATACAGGCAAAAGCCCTTTGCCATACATTTTATAGATATTCTGAGAAATTTAACATTTACCATGTGACACAATTTCTTCAGCTTGAAATATAAATTTCCATACATGTAAACACATTCCTAAATTTTCTCATACAGCGTACTTTTTTACTAGCAAGCGCACACCCTTTCTGCTCTTTGTTCATGTATGATTATATTTGTGGAGTGAGACATGCTATATTATGTTGTATTATAATCAATTTTACTATGATAAAATCTTCTTCAAAGGCAACTATACATTAGTGTTTTACTTTCTTATTATTTTCAACATTATTTTGTTTGTTTTTATAAAAAAANNTACTTTTTTACTAGCAAGCGCACACCCTTTCTGCTCTTTGTTCATGTATGATTATATTTGTGGAGTGAGACATGCTATATTATGTTGTATTATAATCAATTTTACTATAATAAAATCTTCTTCAAAGGCAACTATACATTAGTGTTTTACTTATTATTTTCAACATTATTTTGTTTGTTTTTATAAAAAAATTCATAATCATTAATAGTCATGTATGTAGTTGTCATTGATTTATCATTATTATGGTAGTACTTTAACCAGTCATTTATGTTTTGTTTCTGTGTATTATTTATGTTTTAATCAAACATACTCAAACATACTCATAGTGTTTAATATAGTAATATTGACTGTAAAAGAGTAGTTTGTACGCTTAAAGTGTAATAAAGCTATTTTGTATTGACACACTTCTAAAATTAATATCTTTGGGAAAAAGCATCATATCAGTGTGTAAGAAGTTTACAAATATTTATATTAATGTAAAGAACAGTTGAAAAGTGTTTAATGAAGTCATTTTAACTGAAAAAGTTCAGTATAAGGTCTAAGTCTGTTTTGATGCACACAGACAGTTCCAGTTCAATAGCTTTTGATAACACACTCACAGCCTTTCAAAAGAAGTTGGAAAATATTTATATTAATGTAAAGAACAAATGAAAAGTGTTTAATGATCATTTTAACTGAAGAAGTTTAAAACATAAATGACACACACAAACAAAACATAAACGACTGGTTAATCAAGCTACTTAATACAGGGTGTAACGGCCACCTAAGTTATGTTAAATACTGTTTATGACGTTAATGTTGATGTGCCTTTAAGATAACTTCTTCTATGGCGTACGTTGTAGTGTGCACGCTGTTCTCATGTGAGCGCGCACACACAGAGTTGATAGAGAATGCTCGTGTGACGAGAGATGACTGCTCTACTGATGTCGCAGTGTAATTATGTTTATTTTCCACTTCGATTCGTAGCGTTTATCAGAGTGCTTTCTTTTTCCTGTTTATCCTCGCTCTTTTGCACAAATGAGATGCACAAATTCTCCTTGAGCTCCCACGTTTCCTGTCAAAAGAGCCAAGAAAATGGTTTACTATCCTTACCACATATGTGACCACTTGGGCTCAGTTCTGTGAGTTTTTTAGGACCGTCTTTCTGCCTTCAGATAATCAAGAACGTATCCTGAGGGGCATTTTGGACCGCGTACAAATGCCTGACGAGCCGCTGCCAACATTTGTTGCTCATATGTTGGGTGAGTTTCGTAAGCTAAAGACCCCTCCACCCCAACTAGAGCAAATAGATTTGATACAGAAGCATGTGCTGGAGAAATACAGAGTTGCTCTTTATGGCACACCCATACCGTCAGTCATGGACCTCCTTTTGCGGGCTCACGAGCTTCATGCAGTCCTTGGTCCAAGTGTTGGGCGTCCACCTCAGACACAGGCTAGCAGTATGCCCTTGAGGGATGTTCACTGTTTTAAATGCTCCTTGCCTGGATTCACTACTCGTACATGCCCAAACTGTAGTCCAGGAATAAAGCCGCGTGTCCCAGTCGTAATCGTCCCCAGTCGTAATCGTCCCAAAACATTCAGGTGAGCCAAGGTTCTGCGTTGATTATCGCGCACTAAATAAGCTCACAGTCAAAGACTCGTATCCACTCCCCAGGATTGATGAATCTCTCGACTTCCTGGCTAGAGGAACTTTCATTTCCACTATTGACTTGGCCAGGGGCTACTGGCAGGTGGCGGTGGCGGAGAACTCAAAGCCGAAGACCGCTTTCATTTCCCACTGTGGGTTATATCAGTTTCGTGTTTTACCTTTTGGATTGTGCACAGCGCCCGCCACATTCCAGAGGCTTATGAACACAGTCCTCGCTGGTCTCATCTATAAGTCTTGTGCCGTCTACTTAGACGATATAGTGGTGGCATCTCCTACTTTTGAGCAGCACCTCTCTGACTTGAAAGATGTTTTATCCAGACTGGAGTCTGCAGGATTGTCCATTAAGCTTGCAAAGTGCCAGTTCTGCAGGAGTGAACTCACCTTTCTGGGTTATAGTATCAACTCAAAAGGGATCCTGCCAAATGAGGACAAAGTAAAGGCAGTGACTGATTTCAGAACCCCGACTAACACAAAACAAGTCAGACAGTTTCTGGGAATGACCAGCTATTATAGACGATTTATCCATGATTATGCCCGCCATGCTGAGCCACTCTTTGCGTTGACCAGGATGGATGTTCCTTTTGTGTGGTCAAGTGAGTGTCAGACGGCCATGGATTTTCTCAAAGACAAGCTGACTTCTGCTCCTATTTTGAGATTTCCAGACTTTTCTCTTCCTTTCTTTATCCACACGGATGCGTGTGACAGTGGACTTGGAGCCGCACTCATGCAAAGGGACAACAATGGCAGAGATGTTGTGGTGGCCTACGCGAGTCGTTCCCTACACAAGTCTGAAAGACCATATTCCACTCCAGAAAAAGAGTGCTTGGCCGTCATCTGGGCCCTTGAACACTTCAGGCCATATATTGAAGGTCTCCATGTGACAATCTTTTCAGACCACAGCAGTTTGAGATGGCTGATGTCTCGCCCAAACCTCTCTGGCCGGCTGGCTAGGTGGTCTCTCAGATTGCAGGACTTTGACTTTGACATTGTCCATAAGCCTGGGACAAGTAATAAAGTGCCTGATGCCCTCTCACGTAATCCTGTTTCTTTCTGTGGTGCACCCTTGGGAATCCTCCCTGATTATGCCATTATTGGGGGCCTTGACCTGCGTACTTTACCCCCTGTAATGTTTTCAGATCGGGAGCACCTTAGGCAGCTGCAGCTCAATGACCCAGTTACGGGGGAACTTCTGCAGATGTTAGAGGGAAAGGATGAGAGTAACGCTGAGGAGTTATCTCAGTATGTGATCCAGGATGGACTCCTGTACTTTGTAGATGACAAAGTGTCTTGTAATCTTCACCCCATGAAGCGCCTTAAACTGTATGCACCTACGGCTGTTAAAAGGAGTTTGATGGAATATTACCATGATCACCCGATGGCTGGACACTTGGGGATGACGAAAACGATAGCGAGACTGAAACTTCGATTTTACTGGCCGAAGATGTCGTCTGATGCTAAGAAGTACGTCGCCTCCTGTACTGTCTGCCAGTTCACAAAACCAAGCCAGAGGAAACCTGCAGGGTTCATGATTCCCATCCGCCCACAAAAGCCATGGGAGTATACTGGGGTGGACTTTGTAGGGCCTTTACCGCGCACACCCAGCGGAAATGCGTACATCCTAGTCTTTGTGGACTATTTTTCAAAGTGGGTGGAAGTAAGTGCAGTGAGAGAAGGAACTGCCCAAGTTGCCGCCAGCAGGTTGCTGAGTGACGTCTTTGCGCGTCATGGTCCGCCTACTTATCTGATCTCAGACAGAGGGTCCCCATTTGTCAGTGAACTCTTTAAGCATGTACTCACCACCCTGGGGTCGGAACACAGACTTACAACTGCATATCACCCCCAAACGAATGCAACGGAGAGGGTGAATCGTTCGCTGAAGACCGCCATCCGTGCTTACGTTGGTAACAAACACACTGCTTGGGATCGTTACCTGCCCCAAATTTGCTTTGCCTTGAGAACTGCACTACACGAAAGCACTGGCCATAGCCCATCCATGTTGCTGTACGGACGAGAATTGAATACTCCTCTTGACATTATCACTCAGCCGAACTGTGATGGTATGGATGAACCTGGTATTCCGTACCCAGGAAGTTTGGAGTCATCAATCAGAGAAGCGCATGATCATGCTAGGTCCGTTTTGAGTGAAAGCCATGCTAAAAGGAAGAAGTACTATGACCAGAGACGTCGATCTGTATCTTACTCTGTGGATGAACTGGTCAGAGTTAAAACTCATCCACGTTCTGATGCTCTGGCAAACTTCACGGCTAAGCTTGCACCTGTATATACAGGCCCTTATCGTATTACACAAAGGCTGTCAGAAGTGAACTACAGACTCGTTGATTTGAAAACAGGAACAGACGCAGGTGTATTTCATGTCGCAAATCTGCTGCCTTTTCGTACCTGGGACTCACGTGTTGAAACCGAGACTGTGCCTGTGGACGGTTCTGCTGTAGAAGCAACGACTGACGGTTCTTTGCTGAATGACATGCCTGAGGAACCAAGTAGTGGTGCTACCGCCATGAACTTAACAGATCTGCAAATTGAGGATGAATACAGTCGCCCAGTAACAACCAGTGTTCATGATCTGTCAGGAAGTGTGGACAGTGTTGGTTGTTTTCCTGATCTGCAAGTTGACTCTGGAACTCAGAACGATGACTTGACTGTTGATGATAATGATCTTGACAGACACCACTATGACTTGAGACCTCGACGTGCACCAAGAATCACCTCAGACTGGTCGACTAATAGGTGGACGAATGTATACCACACTGACAAACTTGATCTTAAATAGTGTGTTAATGGTGTAAGTGTGGGTTCATTTGTTTTGTTTGACACTGTGAAGTGCAAAAGGTTTACCACCTTCTGTGAAAAATAAGAGTTAGCATAAATAATCAGTCTGTTGACACGTTTTGTTATGGTGTGGATCACATAAAAAAAAAAATTAAAAAAGGAATGTCCCATATTTTGTCTACAGTTGGTCATAAACTCTTTTCTTTTGTTTGAAATATGCTGCTGCAGACTATGTATTTTGGTCCATCTGTACTGTCATGTATGCCAGTGTATGCCTTAATGCGTACTCCTGTATGGTTCTGTAATTTTGACAACGTTTTATGTGTGGGGTTGTTCAAAGTGATGTTGTACTCAGTTGTGCACGGCTGAGGCCAGCCTTTACCTTCCTGGGGGGGATCTGTAACGGCCACCTAAGTTATGTTAAATACTGTTTATGACGTTAATGTTGATGTGCCTTTAAGATAACTTCTTCTATGGCGTACGTTGTAGTGTGCACGCTGTTCTCATGTGAGCGCGCACACACAGAGTTGATAGAGAATGCTCGTGTGACGAGAGATGACTGCTCTACTGATGTCGCAGTGTAATTATGTTTATTTTCCACTTCGATTCGTAGCGTTTATCAGAGTGCTTTCTTTTTCCTGTTTATCCTCGCTCTTTTGCATGTATGTGAAGAGTGTGCTATATTGTGAAAACCATCTATAAAGACTCGTGGGACTACCAGTTCATTTGCCTCAGGTTTTTCTTCTCGTCTCCTGTTTTCTATTTTTCATCTGGGCAGACTTCAAACCCTCTGGTAGACGTTACAAGGGTTTCAGAGTAAAGTAAACTTGGCCGCATATTTACAGATTCCAATTTCCCGGATCAATAACGTGTGAGCTAAACGCTGTTACTACACAAATAACACCTCTTTTTAATCATAGTAACATAGACAAGCAGCAACAACCTTATTTTCCTCAAAACCAGCTTTCATCCGCAGTGGAAAAAACACACTGATCTCTATTACGCACACGGCTAAGAGACAGAATGGAAGGAACCGCCTGCAAAGTACGAAACTCCAAATACTTTACTTCAAACTGTCAAGAACCTCACTGTAAAACAATGTTGGTGATTTCTGTGCAGGATTCCACACCACTCCCCTTCACCGCTGGAAAAAAATAAAAATAAAATCACGAACGTAGGCTATATAAAGGTATCTGTCATATCTGGAATGACGATCTGGCATGGAATGATCATAAAATCTAGGCTAGGCACGTCAGTTAACAAAATACCGTTTAAAAAATTACTTTTAAAACGTGGTGGAAAACATGTATCTTTCATTATGATATACACATTTCCAATGTGTATATCATAATGTATTATCTTGAAAAATATTTATTATGTGTTGAATATAAAGTCCTCTTAGGAATTCCACCATTCAGTGTGAATTTATCGGAGAATATTCTTAAATAAGGAAATCTATTCAGTGATTGGTCCATCCAAAATACCATTTGTGGCACAGCAATGTGTTGTGAATCATCTCTAAGACGCTGACGCTCTGACACAAGATGTAGTTCACTTAAATTATGACTGAGATGCTTCATAAGAAACTTTTAAGAGCAGATTTGAGGCAAGATTTTTTTTCAGCAGTGTTCTTGTGAGTAATTGTCAGAGGCTTCATATATATGGGTTACCATGATGGTGATTGGTGGTTCCAGTAGTTGGCCACTAAACGTCTAAACGTTGGGCTTATGCTTGGCTGCTGAATCGGTGTGTGCTAAAACACAATTGAGGCAATAAGCTGGATTGAAAGTACATGAGTAGAATTTTGTGTAATTCTATTTTAGATGTCATTAATTATATCTTTATTTATCAATGAGTTTTAAATATAATAATTTATATAATAAATATAATAATTGTCCTTAATATATTTTATTTACTAATCCGGTGATAGTAAAACATGGGTTTTAACTGTACTGCAGAATTGGATTGAAGGAAAGAAAACTCTAATGGGAAATATAGATATCAGTAATCAGCATATGAATCTCAACAATGGTGACAATAAACAAAATATTCAGAAAGATAAATTCGACATAAAAACCGAAAACAGAACAAAAATCACAGCAAACAACTATCGTTTTCCAACAATAGTTAGAAAAAAATATATTGTACAATTCAGCTGCATTATTTATTAATAGTGTGATGCATTCTGGGAGTTTTTTTTGTTTACCATGGTACCCGGCATGCATTGCGGCATGAAACTTTGGTCACCGTTGCTGAGACTCATGGGTTGATTGTTGATGTGTTCTTGTGTCACCACAGATAAGACTTTTTTTTTAAAATTTATTAATATAGCACATGTTAACAATTGCATTCAAATTAACACTGGATAGTAAGGAAAATACACGATTCTACTATAACCATCATTTTTCCTATCTTTTATCTTTCTATAACATTATGATTATTGATATGCTGCAAACAAGACTGTCTCAGCAGTCAAATAACGCCACTGCTTATAACAAAACTTTAGAGACCAACAAATGGAAACATCAGTCACCATCACGGTAACCTTAAATGAAAGAAACATAACAAAGTTGAGTTAATTATCAATAAGAACTGCTGCAGACGTCTGACAGAAATAAATGTCAGTGAAGTTAGTAATAATTGAAGCTGGTAATGCTGTTTGTGGAGTTCTTTAATCCTCATCTGCTGAGATATTAAGAGATTTAATGTCTTTTGCCTTCAGTTGATTTCAGGCTGGTTGATTTGTTGCTATCAGTTGCTAAATTACGTTGTGATTTCATTGCGTGATGACATCATCGCGTAGCCACTAACGCAAATCTCCATTTTTGTGAAGTAGACACATAAAAAATAATTTTGTAATATGTTCAGATTTTGTAATATTTTAATATAGATGTGTTCATAAGTCAAGTCAAGTCAAGTCTGCTTTATTGTCAATTCTTCCACATGTACAGTACATACATACAGAGAATCGAAATTGCGTTACTCTCAGACCCCCGGTGCATACAGATAACACTAACAGTAGAGCTTAATAATCTAGATCAATATAAAATATAAGATATAAGATATAACTATACAAGATCAATATAAAATATAAGATATAACTATACAATAAGGGGATGTAAAAAAAGACATAATAAAAAAGTATATAAAAATAAATAAATAAAGTTAAATAAAGCAGCGCAAGGCACATGGCAGATAGAGTGCAAACCAGTGAACAAACAGTGCAGATAAAAAGATTGGCTTATTCATTCTGATTAAAGTGACAAAAGGGCTCAAGAGCAGTTATTATATTTAAACTGACTGATGAGGTGGTAGAATGACGTCAGTTCCATGGTGAATGAGGTAGTGAGTAGACCATTGCTGCACAAAGTGACTGGTGCATGTCATCGTATGTTAGTGGGAGGGGGGGTGGAAGGACCTGGGGATGTGGGATCTGGGGAAGGGGTCATAGTTCAGTGGTGCCTGGGGCAGAAAAGGTACGGGGGGGCAAGTTCGGGAGCGAGTTCAGCTTCCTGACAGCCTGATGGATGAAGCTGTCCTTCAATCTGCTGGTCCTGGCCTGGAGACTCCGCAGTCTCCTCCCTGATGGCAGCAGACTGAAGAAGCTGTGTGACGGGTGGGTGGGATCACTTGCGATGCAGAGGGCTTTGCGAGTGAGACGGGTTCCGTAAGTTTTTTGGAGGGAGGGGAGAGAGACACCAATGATCTTCTCAGCTGCTCTCACTATGCGTTGCAGAGTCTTCCGGCAGGACGCATTGCAGGCGCCATACCACACAGTGATGCAGCTCGTCAGAATGCTCTCGATGGTGCCTCTGTAGAAGGTGCACATGATGGGGGGTGGGGCTCTGGCTCTCCTCAGTTTGCGGAGGAAGTAGAGACGTTGTTGAGATTTCTTGGCCAGTGCTGTGGTGTTGTCGGTCCAGGAGAGGTCCTCTGTGATGTGCACACCCAGGAACTTGGTGCTGCTCACTCTCTCCACAGTCGCACCGTTGATGGTCAGAGGAACATGTTGAGTGTGCGCTCTCCTGAAGTCAACAACAATCCCCTTCGTCTTCTCCACGTTCAGAGAGAGATTGTTGTTACTGCACCACCCAGACTTGATCTGGTGCATGACTAGCCGTTCAAAGCACTTCATGAGGATGGGAGTAAGTGCAACAGGACGGTAGTCATTGAAGCAGGATGGAGATGGCTTCTTCGGGACTGGAATGATGGTGGTGGTTTTGAAACATGTGGGAACAACAGCCTGACTAAGTGAGATGTTGAAGATGTCTGTGAAGACATCAGTGAGTTCTGCTGCACAGTCTCTCAGTACACGCCCAGGAATGTTGTCAGGACCCGGAGCTTTGCGTGCATTGATCCTGCTGAAGGATCTCCTCACGCTGTCCGGAGTCAGCGTCATCACCTGGTCACCGGGAGGGGGTGGAGTCTTCTGTGCAGTGGTGCCGTTTTGTTCCTCAACGCGAGCGAAGAAGGTGTTCAGCTCATTCAGCAGAGATGTTGCTATCACAGGTCCGTGGTGGGGGCTTGTAGTCCGTAATGGTCTGTATCCCCTGCCGCAGGCTACGAGTGTCTCTGCTGTCTCTGCTAAAAAAAGGATATACAAATATTATTTGTAAAAGTAGTAATATCTTTATGATCAGATATTACTTTTTTTAAATGCAGCATTTCATTATTGAACAGTTACACATTTTTGAACAATTACATGTAATGTTTTTTTCAGATGAACTAGTACAAATACAGATTTTGAGCAATTATACTTTTAAGCAATGTATTGGTTAGTCGTTTGCTACACACTGGAAGGAATTATCCATATTAATTTTTCAGAGGTGTTTTACCTGTGTTTTAAATACACTGAATTTCGTGTTTTAGGGTTACAACTTCACAGGTTATGTATGACCTGGCAGAAAATTACTAGTACAAAAATATTCGTTTGAAGGGCTATCGCCCTTACCCCTACCACTCCAGCCAAAAGAGAATCGAGACACCCCTACTCATTCACGTGAATGCCCAAAACGAAGGGGTAGAAATGGGATTGGGCCTAAGTACAGGCTGATAAGTGACTTGATTGGTACAAAAAAAAAAGTACAAATTGGGTGAATAAACATTGTGGTACCCTACCTTTCTCATAAATGTCCAGTAAACCATCTTGAAAAAAAAGTTTTTACACTACTTTTTGAAGTGTTCACCCAAGTTAAACATCCTGTTTGCTGTTATACTTTGTGTGTGCTTGTCAATAATCTGATTGATTCAGTACCATGGACAGTGATAACTCTGCAGGACTGTAAACATCAGTCAATGTACATGATTTGTGATATTGTGAGAGTTTATTGTTAAACGAAGGTGTCATACAACAGGAAA
Source organism: Anabarilius grahami (assembly GCA_003731715.1). NCBI lineage: Eukaryota > Metazoa > Chordata > Actinopteri > Cypriniformes > Xenocyprididae > Anabarilius > Anabarilius grahami. Next base: position 109,273 of record RJVU01068251.1, on the reverse strand, counting down.
ACATAAAAGATAGTTTAGCCATTATTTAACACGTGGAGAACACTGTTTTTATTACCACTTCAAACCAGAAAAACAGAGGTGAATAAAACAGCAATACATGTGCTGTATGTTCTGTAGGTATAGAAACAGCCGTTTCTATATGTATATTCTATATTGTACATAGTTGGATAAAATGTAGTTGTCTGTTTGCACAAAATAAAACAATATCGAACTTTTGAGACGCTCCCTTTGTGGTTTTCCGCACTACATTGGACATTCAGCAGACATTCAGCAAGTAAGTATGCGATTAAACAATATATGGCCGTTTTGTTCGATTGTGCAAAATGTACAGGTTGAGAATAGTTGGTTGTCAATATCATGCCATGCTTTGTATTTGCAAATATTCACTTCAAAGCACTTATAATTAGAAAAATCTTAAACGCGGAAGTCCGAATGTGCGAATATAAAACCAACTTTACCGAACTGCCCCCAGCGTCCTCCCATTGTTTAATGGGGATACGCCAAGAGCATGTCCAGACACCATCTTCATCTAGCACCTTGACCGGCTGGCCTCGAACAGTGCAAAACCTACCCAGTCACACACATATATCTTCTCCAGTCACAGTTTCATTAAACATTCTGACAATCACAGTTTTAAGTGTGTTGTCAGAGAGTTTCTCCACCATGAACATAGAGAACTGGGATTCAACAGTTTCAAACCTTTGCCAGAAATCATTAAGCAGGGAAGCAGTCTTAAAACTCAAATCGAAACCTTTGTTCAGAGGCAAAGTCATCAAACAATTCAAGTTTTCAGGTTTAAAATGTAAGGTCTGCTGGACAAGCTTTCTAGAAAAGTCCATACGGTACATGCCCAGGAGCTTTCCTTCGACCTCCTTGAATAAAAAGCGCACGCTGCAGTGCCTCCGCATGCCGGCACGAGCAGCCGACATGGTGGTAGCACCACCAGCACGCAGCGGCTAAAACCAACAATAAATTCACACATAAATTCGCTAAAACCGTCTTACCTTAAAAACAAGTAAATTCTCCGCAGAGCGAGACGTCTCCAATTAAAAGCCACTTGTCAATGTACCTCTTGGAGGATAAAGAGCCCGTGTAACAAACCACACATGAGCCTAAAACTCCACCAAGAAGCGATCGCAGTCTCACCCATCCAACCAGACCATATGATCTTAGCCAAAAGACAGAGAAGCAATGCCGGTGTGAAGCAGTGGGGGCACAGCCGGCAAAGGCGACGCCCATCTGGGCCGCGGTGGGTTTCGTACTTTGCCTCTAGGACCACTGCTGACGATCAGATTGTTCGTCAAATAGTGGAGATGATTTGAAACAACCTACTTTCGCAGACTGGTCCTAGGTTTTTCGATCAACCTCCACAAAAGCACCGCAGTACAATTCTCTGGACTCCCTAGGTCATTTGTGATCAGGATTGGGAAAAAAAGCTAAACTTTAACATTTGGATAGTGTGACGAGTCTCTGGTTCTTCCTGAAGTTGGGGAACCCCTTGCAGAATCTGTGAAATTGTGAATCATTTTAACAAAATAAGAGAGATCATACAAAATGCATGTTATTTTTTATTTAGTACTGTCCTGATTAAGATATTTTACATAAAAGATGTTTACATATAATCCACAAGACAAAAAAGTCGCTGAATTTATTAAAATATCTCCATTCAAAAGTTTGGGAACCCCTTGATTCTTAATACTGTGTGTGGTTACCTGGATGATCTATGACTGTTTTTTTGTTTTGTAATGGTTGTTCATGAGTCCCTTGTTTGTTCTGAGCAGTTAAACTGAACTTTGTTCTTCAGAAAAATCCTCCATGTCCTGCAGATTCTTCAGTTTTCAAGGATTTTTTGCATATTTGAACCCTTTACAGCAGTGGCTGTATGATTTTAAGATCCATCTTTTCACACTGAGGACAATTGAGGGACTCAAACACAACTTTTAAAAAAGGTTTCAACATTCACTGATGCTTCAGAAGGAAACACGATGCATTAAGAGCCGGGGGGTGAAAACTTTTGAACAGGATGAAGAAGTCCAAATTTTCCAAACTTTTGAACTGAGATTTTTTTATAAATTCAGCTACTTTTTTTGTCTTGTGGATTATATGTCAACATCTTTTATGTAAAATATCTTACTCAGGACAGTACTAAATAAAACAATAACATGCATTTTGTATGATCTCTCTTATTTTGTTAAAATTATTCACATTTTTACAGATTCTGCAAGGGGTTCCCAAACTTTCGCATAACACTGTAAGTCTCTTTTTTTTGCAACCTACCAAGCTGACTATGTCCTCCATTTCATTTGTCACGGCTTTGAGCCGGTCGTGACAATAGCTACCACAGGCTCATTTAGAAAACGTGCGTGGTCAAGTGCCCCCCGAGAGCCTATCGTTCCTGAACGAAAACTCAGAACTTTGCAAAACTAGGTGAGCACGTGCAACACATGATTCCAAAAAGGGGCGTGCAAATGCGTACGGAGACAGAGCCACAGACAACGCCACGGCTGTCAAACAATCACAGATTCTCTAATCTGCTTTCAACCAGTATGTCGAGGGGAGAGCGCGAACGCAGTCCCCCACTACCATAAATTATGCAGTCGAGATTCCCACATTTGGGGAATTCGCAGGGATCAGCACAACCGGAGTGCAATGGCCAAGCCTCGCCCTGAATAAACCACCTTCCTGATCATGGTGTCTCTCCTGCCAGGTAAGTATGAGTCCCCAGGCCTCCAGTCAGAGGCTACACTATCCCTCTTTGCCATCCTCATCAACGGTGACCCCCACCGACTCCAGCGACATTCTCTCTGCTATTAGCCACAACGATTTGCAGTCCCCCGAAAGGGGAAGCACACCGTTCCTGGAGACACTGCAATACCAGGTCGATGCGTGGAGTGGACGGAGCAAGCCCCGGTTCCGGCTCCGGCTCCGTGAGCCAAAAATCCATTTAATATGTAGTCCCCAGATAGGGGACGTATCAGATATTAAACTGATAAGAACAGATTTTTTTATTATTCCACAGTCTTTACAGTTCATTCAAACACAAAAACCACAGTCACAAAAAACTCAAAGCTCCAAACTTAACCTATTACAAAAAATTTTAATATACACACAGTAACCCAAGAATCCCCTCCAAAAACCCTTATCCCACCCCAACTCGAGCAAGACCCCCCCAAACCCTTTCCACCATCTCCTCCCCAAAAGCAGCCCTATATCCCTTTATCTCTTTTGATACACTAGCCATAAGAGCTCAGAACAGTCTTTGGGGCTCTATACTAGACAACTGCTTCCTTAAACACCTTGACCGCCATTCCCATAATATTCGCTTCCCCTCTGAGACCACTACCCACACCACCCGTCTCCTATCCTTCTCCACCTTCCTCAATCCTGAACCATATAATACCAAATCTCGAGTGATCGTTGGCCCTCTCCATTCACTTCACCACCCAGCGACAGCCCTCCATAGAGAAACTGCTCCCGGACAAGACCACAAAGCGTGCTCAATGGTCTCCTCATTTCCGCAGCCCCCCGGACACCACGGAGATCTACCCTGACCATGCCTATACAATCGTTCCCGCACTGGGAGCCTTCCCAAGGCCGCCAACCAATTCAAATCCTTACACACCCCTATCAAAAAATCTGGCTGCAAAGCTTGCCAATTTACTTCAACAGGAAGCCTCGTCCACCTTATTTCTCCTACTGCTGTCTCCACCAACCTCGCATACAGCTTCCTATGATCCAACACCAAAGACTGCTCCAAACACCACGGGTTCTTCTTGATAATGTCTGCAGCCACCCTATAGTGTTCAGGCCTATCAACTGACCAAGGCACCCTATTGCTCCATCCTATTAACTGCCTCAACGGCCATCCTAACCAGAACCATGCTAAAAAATACGCCTTGTGCTCTGGAGTCTGAACGACCAGGCGAGCTGCAAAGGCAGTAAAAAGTGCTGTAGTCTTCCAAGTGAGGCAAGGCACTCCTCTACCACCCTTCCTTAGATGTTTAAACCCCTGTGCTCTTGAAACCAGCTCTGTTCCTCCTTTACAAATGAACGAGAACACTAACTTCTCCATTCTCCTCCCCTGCCAAAAAGGCAGGGGGAAAACATATGCCAAAAGATTCATGCTGGGCAGCATATCTGTCTTAACCGCTTGCACTCTACCCCATAAGGACAGATCCCTTCCGCTTCATTTCCTGATCTTCCCTTGCAAAGATTTTAGCAACCCCTCCCAATTTTGCTGACCACTATTAACTCGGAAAAACTGCACCCCCAAGATTCTAAGTCCATCCATACACAAAGCGTACCCACCTGGGACAGAAGTCCTCCCGCTCCATCGTCCTACAAACATTACTGCAGACTTATTTACATTCACCCTGGCACCTGTGGCCTCAGAGAAAGCACGCAAAACTTCCCCTACCCGCAAAAAGTCTTGCTCAGTGGTCAAAAAAAACGTCATATCATCCGCATATATAGAGATTTTTGCTCTTATTCCTCCTCCCCCTGGCAGCACTACCCCGGCCAAAACCCCTGACGCACGCAACCGGCAAGCCAAAGGCTCCAAGGATAATATGTAAAGCAGGGGTGACAAAGGACACCCCTGCCTCACACCTCCTAGCTGCTCCACGGGTTCAGAAAAAAACCCGTTCACCCCTATCCGACTCCCTGTCTCGTTATACAATAACTGTATCCAGGCTCTAAAACCAGAACCAAACCCAAGTCTCCTCAATACAGACCATAAGAAAGAGTGACTCACCCTATCAAACGCCTTTTCCTGATCCAAACTCAAAACTGCCAAAGGAAGCTCACGCTGCTCCGCCCAACTAATCACATCACGAGTTAAAGCTAAGTTAAGACTACCCGATCTCCCTGGGATTCCACATGTCTGATCAGGATGGACCACCGACCCTACCACCTTCTTAAGACGCGTAGTTAAGACTTTTGCCAAGATCTTATAATCCGTAGCCAGCAGGGTTATCGGCCGCCAATTAGCCAGATCTTCTTTACTATTTTTCTTATGAAGAAGGGTCACCATTCCTGTCCTCATAGAAAGCGGCAAGACTTTTCTCTCAAAACTTTCCTGGTACACTTTAACCAATTCCGGACCTACTAAAGGCAAAAAGACCTGATAAAACTCAGATGGAAGACCATTGCCGCCCGGGGACGTACCCCCCTTCAGGGACCTTACTGCTACCTCCACCTCCTCAAATGTGACCTTTCCCTCCAAGCTAACTTTTTCTGCCTCCTCGAGCCTCTTATCCAGATCATTAAGAAAAATCTCCGCTGTTGTTTCCCTCCTCTCCCTATCCGAAAACAACTCTTTATAAAAGGTGGCCGCAGCTTTCAACATATCCTTCACTGTCTTTACTTTACTTTACCTGCAGCCGTATTCAGCCCTTCCATGCTACTTCACTTCTGCCTACCTTTCACAGTTGCTAAGAAAAACTTTGTAAGCATTGTAAGTGGCCTATAATTAGCAATGTCTGACTTTCCACCTTTTTTATAGAGAAGTGTTATTACTCCTGTTGCCATTGAGCCTCTTATATTTTTCTCCTCCAACACCTTCCTAACTATCTCCACCAAATAAGGACCTAAAATGTTGAAGAACCTAACATAAAATTCAACCGGTAAGCCATCAACCCCTGGCACTTTACCTTTACTCATCCTCTTCAACACTCCCTCTACTTCTTCCATTGTTATTGGATAACTTAACTCACCCTTTACATCCTCAGGGACTATGTTAGAAAGAAAATTAACAAACATTTCACTTTTCTCCCTTACTATCTCTCTCTCACTAAAAAACTTTTTGAAATGTTCTTTTACCAATTCATTTATCTCTTCTACTTTTGTCAAACTCTCCCCTTCCTTGTCTTTTAACTCCACAATTACTTGTCTCTCTTTACGATCCCTTACTGATCTAAAGAGAACAGAATTACACCCCTCCCCTTTCTCCCGTGTCTCCTGTCTCCTTTTAAACAAAAACCCTTTAGCTTGCTTTTCATAAATCCCCCTTATTTGTCTCTTCAGAGACTGAACCATATCCCAATCAAAAGAACCCCCCATATTGTACTCTTCAAATCTCAACTCTAAATCTCTCTGTAGAATTCCAGCTTGTCTCCAAAACTTCCTCATTCTTCTTTTACAGTATTTAACAATCCACTCCTTTGAGCGGTCCTTAACCATTTCCCACCACCCCAACACATCATTATACAGGAACTTTAACTCCTCTAATCCTTTAAAAAAAATGTACATACTCATCACAAAATTGATTTTCCTTCAATACCTCTATATTCATCCTCCAATACCCCTTCCCAAACATCAAATCCTTCCCCTTAACCCCAAACCAAACCATTTCATGATCAGAAAAGAACGCAGGCTTCACTCCCCCCCATACAAAACGAAATCTTTTGAAAAGAAAACATAATCTAACCTTTTCTCCACTCCTCTAGGGTTTCTCCAAGTTGGCATACAGATTTTTGGATTAACACCCTGGCCCCCATCCACCAACCCATGCCCATGCAAAACCCCTTCTAACACCATCAGACTACTATCCCCTTTTCCTCTTAACTGCAAATTAAAATCCCCTCCCATTATAATTAGTTTATTAGTAGCACAGACTGTTAACAACATTTCAAAAATTTCTTTCCTTTCCTCAACAGTTTGAGGGGCATAAACTGAGAGCAATCTATATTCTCCCCCTCTCCATTTAACATCAGCCCCAATCACCCTCCCTTGCACAACTGTAAAATGACTCATAACTTCAAACTCCTTGTCCTTAAACAAAATCCCCACCCCTGAAGAATAAACCCCCCCCACACTCCATACTGCCCCTCCCCTCTCCCACTCTTTAGTGAATTCCCTTGTATCTTCAATGCTTTTTAAATGAACTTCCTGCAAAAAAAACAAATTACACTTGCAATTTCCCAAAAAAGAAAAAACAGCCCTTCGTTTAACCGAGTCTCTTATACCTCTTACATTTATAGACCCCACAATCAATTCATCCTTGAAACCACTTATTCTGTCTTTAATGTCCCCTCCATTTCTTGTCCTTCCAGACTTGTGTCCTCAGTCTCAGCCAACACCAACTCTGGCCAACTTATAGGTGTTACACTGAGGCCAGACGACTCATCTTTCTGATCTCCATTCCTGCTCCTGTCCTTTTCCTCTGTCAGCTGAAATAAGGGCCTTGCGTTGTCCATCTCAAGCCCTTCTTGACTCTCTGTAGATAAAGACTCTTCTGTCTCTTCTGAAAAAGTTAATTTTAGCATAGACTCAGCTCTCACCTTCTTGCTTGGTCTTTCCTTCTTTTTCTCAGCCTTCCTAACCAGCTGACTTCCATCCCCTCTTGATCCGTCTGGGGCACTTTGTCTCTCCACTTCCATCTCATCATCTACCTCATCTGAGTACTGCTCTGTGACCTTGAACTGTTCCCCATTCAGTGCCTCCAAGAAAGCAGCCATCGCATCTTCCACTTCCTTTGCATCTTCACGTCCCTCCTTTCCCTCCCCAATCGTCTCCTTCTCCTTAACTTGTTGCTCGATGATCTCCTGTTGGCCACCCTCCCCCATCTGTCTCTCTGTCTCTGTTTCTTCCACTCTTATCCGTCCTCCGTACTGCTTCTGGTATTCCTTGCATTCCTTCATCAAATGGCTTAAAGAGCCACAACTGTGACAGGCTTTAGGAATACTACATTCCCTTGTAGTGTGCCCCAGCTTAGAACACCGCCGACATCTCTCCTCTTCACACCTGCCATCATTATGTCCATAACGTCTACACCTCCTACAAAAGGGAGGCTGTCTGGAAAAGAACAGATAGCCTTTGTCTGCCCCGATGTTAAAATATGCTGGAGGGTACATCAACCCCTCAAATCCATTCTCATCTGCTCTTAAAAGAACTTGAAATTGTCTTTTCCCAGTCCATAAACCCACACTATCCCTCACATATCGTGCAGGTGTAAGAACTTCTGCATATCTTACTAGGAATGCAATCAAGGCTTCATCCGTGACATATGGATTAAACATGTGCAGAGTGATGACTCTAAAATTAGGTCTGTCCAGACTTATTACATTAAACCTTCCCATGAGGCCTACCTTGTCGCTCTTCCCAACCTTCTCCATCACAGCTTTGTATAACTCCACAGTATTCAGAGTCACATCAAAACATCTTTCTTGTCTGTTGCTTTGTAAACAGTACACATCTTCAACTTTCAACTTCATCTTGTCCAAAAGCACAACTCTTGCAAACACTTCTCTTTCCATCATTTCCTTCATCGGTTCCTTCACTTGGAAACGCAGAGTATTTCTCAGTCCTGCCCTGGGGACTGAGGGCGCAGTACCACCCGCAATCATTCCTTCTCCAAAGATCAAAGAAATACACACTTGATCTTAGCCAAAAGGCCGAGAAGCGATGCCGTTGTGAAGCAGTGGGGGCACAGCCGGCAAAGGCGACGCCCATCTGGGCCGCGGTGGGTTTCGTACTTTGCCTCTAGGACCACTGCTGACGATCAGATCGTTTGTCAAATAGTGGAGATGATTTGAAACAACCTACTTTCGCGGACTGGTCCTAGGTTTTTCGATCAACCTCCACAAAAGCACCGCAGTACAATTCTCTGGACTCCCTAGGTCATTCGTGATCAGGATTGGGAAAAAAAGCTAAACTTTAACATTTGGATAGTGTGACGAGTCTCTGGTTCTTCCTGAAGTTGGGGAACCCCTTGCAGAATCTGTGAAATTGTGAATAATTTTAACAAAATAAGAGAGATCATACAAAATGCATGTTATTTTTTATTTAGTACTGTCCTGATTAAGATATTTTACATAAAAGATGTTTACATATAATCCACAAGACAAAAAAGTCGCTGAATTTATTAAAATATCTCCATTCAAAAGTTTGGGAACCCCTTGATTCTTAATACTGTGTGTGGTTACCTGGATGATCTATGACTGTTTTTTTGTTTTGTAATGGTTGTTCATGAGTCCCTTGTTTGTTCTGAGCAGTTAAACTGAACTTTGTTCTTCAGAAAAATCCTCCATGTCCTGCAGATTCTTCAGTTTTCAAGGATTTTTTGCATATTTGAACCCTTTACAGCAGTGGCTGTATGATTTTAAGATCCATCTTTTCACACTGAGGACAATTGAGGGACTCAAACACAACTTTTAAAAAAGGTTCAAACATTCACTGATGCTCCAGAAGGAAACACGATGCATTAAGAGCCGGGGGGTGAAAACTTTTGAACAGGATGAAGAAGTCCAAATTTTCCAAACTTTTGAACGGAGATATTTTAATAAATTCAGCTACTTTTTTTGTCTTGTGGATTAGATGTCAACATCTTTTATGTAAAATATCTTACTCAGGACAGTACTAAATAAAAAAATAACATGCATTTTGTATGATCTCTCTTATTTTGTTAAAATTATTCACATTTTCACAGATTCTGCAAGGGGTTCCCAAACTTTCGCATACCACTGTAAGTCTCTTTTTTGTTGCAACCTACCAAGCTGACTATGTCCTCCATTTCATTTGTCACGGCTTTGAGCCGGTCGTGACAATAGCTACCACAGGCTCATTTAGAAAACGGGCGTGGTCAAGTGCCCCCAAAAACCTATCGTCCCTAAACGAAAACTCAGAACTTTACAAAACTAGGTGAGCACCTGCGACACATGTAGAAAACGGGCGTGGTCAAGCGCCCCCCGAGAGCCTATCGTCCCTGAAGGAAAACTCGGAACTTTGCAAAACTAGGTGAGCACGTGCGACACATGATTCCAAAAAGGGGCGTGCAAACGCGTACGGAGACAGAGCCACAGACAACGCCACGGCTGTCAAACAACCACAGGTTCTCTAATCTGCTTTCAACCAGTATGTCGAGGGGAGAGCGCGAACGCAGTCCCCCACTACCATAAATTATGCAGTCGAGATTCCCACATTTGGGGAATTCGCAGGGGTCAGCACAACCGGAGTGCAATGGCCGAGCCTCGCCCTGGGTGAACCACCTTCCTGATCATGGTGTCTCCCCTGCCAGGTAAGTATGAGTCCCCAGGCCTCCAGTCAGAGGCTACCCTATCCCTCTTTGCCATCCTCATCAACGGTGACCCCCTCCCCCACCCCAAGCAAAGGAAGGGTGTGTCCCTTCCATTACTTGACCCCGATTTCCGTGACCATGCCTTCAAGCCTGCAAACTGCCAAGCACCTACACGAGCTGCGGTCCTTTAGACCAGTGGTTCCCATCAATCAGGCGTGTTTGATTAGATGTCTCCCTAATCAAACACACCTGATTCAACTCATCAGCTCGTTAGTAAAGACTCCAAGACCTCAGATGGGTGCATCAGACAAGAGTGACATCCAAGACGTGCAGTGCTGGTTTGGGAACCACTGCTTTGGAACAATGGCGACCGTTTCATAAGGGTGCGAGACGGTACCACCCTGCCAGCCGTCCCGCCACAGGTATGTAGAGACTCCTCGTGAAGCTCCAGCGACATTCCCTCTGCTATTAGCCACAACGATTTGCAGTCCCCCGAAAGGGGAAGCACACCGTTCCTGGAGACACTGCAATACCAGGTCGATGCGTGGAGTGGACGAAGCAAGCCCCGGTTCCGGCTCCGTGAGCCAAAAATCCATTTAATATGTAGTCCCCAGATAGGGGACGTATCAGATATTAAACTGGTAAGAACAGATTTTTTTTTTTTTTTATATACACCAAAGCTATACTTTACAGCCAATTCATTGTTTAAAGATACACAATACATTCTCTTTTAACAAACCGTTCTCTGAACAATCAAAACCAAAACACAAATATACATCAAATTGCAAAAACATACATCCACATTGTACAAAAAACCCAAACAACACAAAAAATCCCAAAAAATAAAAAACAAAAACAAAAGCACAAAAAACACCGTCACTCCCTCTATCCCACCCCAACCTTCTGAAGCCCCCTCCATACCCTTCTGGTCTCCTCCTCCCCGAAACGCACTTTAAATGCTTTAACTTCCGCCAACATTTTCCCAAGCAGTTGTAAAAATGATCTTTCAAGTTCCAAATGAGGAATCTGTTTCCTCAAACACATTGTTCTAAATTCCCACAGAACATGTTTCCCCTCTGAAATTGTGCCCCATATGACTCTCCTCCGTTGAACTTCAAAAACATCTAAACCCAGCCCGTACAACACTAAATCCCTCGTAATAATTGGCCCCCTCCACCTCTCCCACCACCGCATGACTGACCTCCAGAGTTCTACAGCTCTTGGACATGACCACATTGCATGATCTATTGTCTCTTCTTTGCCACAACCTGTCGGGCACAAAGGAGATCTGCCAGAGCCATGCCTATACAACCTCTCTCTCACCGGCAACCGACCCAGGGCAGCCAACCAGTTGAGATCTTTACAAAAGTCTGTTAAAAAAGTTGGCTGCAACATTAACCAATTCACCTCATATGGCGTTACTGCTTTTGGCACACCCTCCACTAGCTCCTCACTCAGTCTGTGGTACAGTTTTCTTTGCTCTAAAATCAAGGAATGTTCCAGACTCCAAGGCTTCCGAGCAAAAAAATCTGCCGCCCTGCAATAATGCTCTGGCCTGTTTGTTGACCAAGGCCTCGTTCCCCTCCAATTGCCCAAAGACCTCAAAGGGAAACCCAGCCAAAACTGGGCTAAAACCTAGCCTTGTGCTCCCTCTCTTGGGATGCTAAGCGAGCTGTCCAAGAGCAGAAAATAGCCTCCATCTTCAAAGGAATGCATGGGACCCCCCTCCCACCATCTCTCATCAACTTGTACATCTGCCCCCTAGCAACCATCTCAGTGCTATTCTTCCACAAAAAAGAAAAAACTAGCTTCTCCAACCTTCTCCCAAACCAAAACGGAACAGGAAAAACATATGCTAAATAATTTAGGCTTGGAAGAAGATCAGCCTTTACCACCTCTAACCTTCCCCACAAAGACAGCCCCCTAGAGCTCCACCTTGCTATCTTCCCCCTCACTACTTTCAATCTTGCCTCCCAGTTTTCCTTAGCACTGTCCTTCCTAAAAAATCTGATTCCAAGAATTTTCAACCCATCTACACAAATACTAAACCCTCCTCTTGCCACTGCCTTTTCAGCCCACGAACCAAAAAACATCACTGAAGACTTACCTACATTGACTCGTGCCCCACACATCTGGCAAAACTCGTCTAAAATTCTACCAACCACCTCGAAGTCACGCTCCGAAGTTAAAAACAAGGTTGTGTCATCTGCATAAGCAGCTACCTTGGCACATATGCCTCCACCTCCAGGCAAATGGACGCCCCTAAGAGAAGTCGCCGCCCTCAAAGCCCCCAACAGAGGTTCTAAAGATAAAACGTAGAGAAGGGGGGACAAAGGACACCCCTGCCTAACTCCCCCTAACTGTTCCACCTTTCCCGTAAAATGGCCATTAATCCCTATTTTACTGAAAGCTTTCCTGTATAACAAACTAACCCATGCTCTGAACACTGGACCAAACCGCATACGCCTCAAAATTGCTTCCAGAAAGGAATGGCTTACCCTGTCAAAAGCCTTCTCCTGATCTAAATTCAGGATGGCTAAAGGAAGCTGCCTTTGCTCAGCCCAGCTGATTATATCTCTAACCAGAGCTAAGTTCAAGGAGACTGACCTGCCAGGTACCCCACACGTCTGGTCTGACTGGACAACTGCTCCTATGACCCCCTTAAGTCTCTCAGTCAAGACTTTTGCTAACACTTTATAATCTGTGGTCAGCAGAGTAATAGGCCTCCAGTTCCCTAACTCTTCCTTCTCCCCTTTTTTATACAATAATGTTACCAACCCAGTTCTCATTGATTCAACCAGCTCTCCCCTTCTTAAGCATTCCTGATACACTCCTACCAATTCCTTTCCTACCCACGGAAAGACCACCTCATAAAAAGCAGCTGGAAGGCCATCACATCCCGGAACTGTACCTTTTTTCAAGGAAGCCACTGCAGAACTAACTTCTTGCAAGGTAAAAGGCCCCTCTAGTGCTTTCCTTTCCTCCTCCTTTAAACCCCCTTCCAAACCCCCCAAAAACTTCCCAAACTCTTTAACTACAGGAGTTCTATCACTGAATAACTCTCTATAAAACCCCTCAGTCACCCCCAGCATGCCCTTCACCAATGTCTGCACCCCTCCTTCGCCCCTTAAGCCCTCAATATAACTTTTCTTTTGCCTACCCCGCACTGATGCAAAGAAAAAGCTAGTTGGCTTTTCGTCGTAGAGCCGCTTCCGGATGCTTGAACCCTGCAAAAAGGACTTAGCTTCCTCACAGTAGTGATTCTTCATTGCATCCTGCAGCTGCCTAGCCCTTGACCATCCCTCGGCCGTCCCCAAGGCACCACCCGTCCATAATGCCTGAAGCTCCTCTGACCACTTACCAACTTTTTCCCGCTTACTCCTTGCCTTCTCCCTACCCCAGTTGCGGCAAAAAAAAACTACCCTCTCCTTGAACCCCTCCCACCACTCCCCTTGTGACTGAAACAAACCTTGCAAATTCTTCCAACCTGCTACCAAATTAAAGAGAGTTATACGGAAAACTTTGTCCTTCAGAAAAGAAGTATTAAACTTCCACACCCCCCTCCCTCGCCTAACACCTCCCACGTCCACCCATACCCCCACCAAACAGTGATCTGAACACCACATAGGAATCTGAGTGTAATTGAACACCTTCACGTATGACGGCAAAAAAAGATAGTCCAAACGTGCTGCCTCCTGCCTGCTGTTTCGCCAAGTGAAGGTGGGAACCCTCCCTCCCGCCCCCCGGAAAGAATCAGTGAGCGAGAAACGTGTCAGTAACTGAGCCAGCACTTTACCAGAGGCATTATCCAAAGACACATTAAAATCCCCCCCCAGCACTAGCAGTCTATTTGTGAACAGAATTGCACTCAAACTCTCCAAAAACCCCTCCCTATCGCCCAAATTACTTGGGGCATAAACATTAACAAAGCGAAAGGCTATCCCCCTCCACCTCACATCCACAACCACTACCCTCCCTGGGATGATAACAATAGCAGACTCAATAACAAAATCCCATGAATAAAATAAGATACCCACCCCGTCTGCATTAACATTCCCCGCACCCCAAAAGGAAGGTCCCATCTCCCACCCCGCAGAAAAAAACGAAACATCTTTTTTATCCTTCAAATGGCATTCTTGCAAAAAACATACATCCAAAGGTGACCTTTTTAAGGAAATAAAAATTGCCGTTCTCCTTTGTAACATTCTTAGTCCTCTTGCATTCAAAGTTGCCACCTTTAAACACACCATTTAAACAAAAAAACTTTTAAAAAGCTAAGGAAAAAACCCAGACAAAATCTCACACAAACTTCACATGCTCCCTTTTCGCCCCAAACATTTTTTCCCCTTCCCCTTCCCCATTACTTCCGTCCATTCCCCTCCTTCATCTCCCTCCCTCCCCTTCTCCCCTCCCCCTTTATCCTCCCACAAAATTGACTTGACCTTTTCCAAAACCCCTCCACCACCCTCTCTCCCCTTTACCCCACTTTCCCCAACCACCCTCTCCCCAGAGTCCATCTCACCCACAGCCTCCTTACTCTGGATCCGTCTGAGAGCAGAATCTTGGACTTTACTGCACTTCCTTCCCCGATCTTCAGTCGCATCATCACCAAGCTTCCTTCTCCTTAAGCCTTGGCCCATGTCAGGCCTCATCATGCCCTGCTCCGTCTCCATTACCGAGGGAAACTCCCCTTCCCCACCTGAAGACTCTGCCATGCCTGGCTCCTTCTCTCCGTAAATGCCACACAGAACCTCAGCAACATCGATCTCCGACCATACTTGTGAGGGATTCATCTGAAGCTCTTGTAGACTGCCTTCCTCCTCCACCACGTCTCCAATCCCTGTTTCCGCCACTTGCCTTCTCTCAACTCCACCACCTGCACCCAATCCTGAAGGGCCTGCTTCTTGACTCTCTCTTCTGCCTGGGACACTCATCAAAAGTCCATCAAAGTCAGCCTGCAGACCTTGACCCTCCTTAAACAGGCTGGCATATGTTTTCTGTCTGCTAGGACAAGCCCGAAACAGATGATCTCCTCCTCCACATAAACTGCAAGTTTTTGGTTCGGGGCAAGCTGTCGCCATGTG
The DNA here is from genome assembly GCA_003731715.1 of Anabarilius grahami. Classification (NCBI taxonomy): domain Eukaryota; kingdom Metazoa; phylum Chordata; class Actinopteri; order Cypriniformes; family Xenocyprididae; genus Anabarilius; species Anabarilius grahami. The sequence goes on along the minus strand of RJVU01068251.1, from coordinate 94,174 downwards.
CTCTGCAGATCCACAAAAACGGCATCTCTGCCGTTTTTTCTTTCGAAAAAAGTTTTATTGTCACATTTTTTCATTCCAACCACACATTACTTTTGTTTAAAACATAATTGTTTACACAGATTAAAACCAGAAATAACACAGTTCTAGTTGGTATCAGTCAATGTAGTGTGTTGTGTAAAAGTCCATGTATGCAAGGCAGTGTGGTGTTAAAAGAAAGGATAAAAGAATGACAAATAAATAGCAAATAAATATAAACAAGATAAAACAAGATAAAATCATTCTATTTAAAAATCCTCTATTGTGCAGGACCGGGGGTGAGTCCCCGTCAAGAAAGTCCATTCCCTCCAGGTCTCCAGAACAGGCCCAGGACTCCCCGCTTCTAGGGCCCTGCGGAAATCCCCTCTCCTCCGGCCCGCTGGCCCGCTGTTCCTGTAGCCAGATTGGTGAGGGTGCTTCTACGGGCGGCCAAGGTCGGTGGCGGCCGGGACCCTTTCGTGCGACCCCGACCCCCTCATCCGAATGACGACATGCGGCCCACCCTGCAGCATTGATGTTATTTTCTGCTCGCATGCATGGAGGGGGACCGTCACGCGTTTCCCCACCAGCAGGTTTCTGGTGGCCCAGATGGTATCCTTTATGATGTTTAGGGTGAGCCAGAGCGAGGCAAATTTTGTTGTTGTCATCTCCTTCAAGCCCTGACCCACCCCCAGGATAGCGAGCTTGAAGTCCACCTGGGCCCCACCCACTGGCAGGCACGGGAAAACCAGGGGGCCGGTCTTGGTCCACAGGTCCCGCGCTACGCCGCACTCCCAGAGCAGATGTCGGACGGTCTCCGGGGAGTTGCATCCGGACCGTGGGCAGATGGGGTTTTTGGCCATGCCTCTGGAGTGCATAACCGCCCTGACCGGGAGGATCTCATGAGCCACCATCCACGATAAGTCCCTGTGCCTGTTCTGGAGAGCTGGGTGGGCTGCGTTCCTCCAAACCTCTTTGGCCTCCCTTTGTGTGAGGCCTGGAACTGGACTCACCATTTCCCGGTCCTGCACAAGAGAAATGAGAGATTTGTGGTTAGTTAAAATGGTAACGTCATTTGTCTCTAAGAGGTATTTCTTTAAAAATGTCTTGATAAAAATGTACTCTTTTGGCAAATTAAAAGACACTGGGGTTTTCAAGTCGACTGGTAAAATCTTTAAGCTTCTTAAGTAGGACCCCATCCAGAAACGAGCCATGGCCGCTGTCTTATTCTCTCTGGATGGGGTCAGCGCATATCCAATATGGAGGGCGGTAAAACGGCTGGCTAAAAACAAGTGGGGGTCCGGGAGGCCTTTCCCGCCATTTTCCTTTCTTTTTTTAAAGACCTCCCTTTTCAATCGTTCCCACTTGGACCCCCACAGGAAATAAAATACCGCCCTCTCCAGGTTGGCCAGGAATCGTCTTGGGGGACTAAAAACAGAACAAACAAGTAAAATTAGTGGTAAAATTACGGCTTTAAAAACTAAAACCTTTCCTTCAATTGTCATTTGTCTGAGTCCCCAAAACCCCAGTCTTTGCCTAACTTTCCCTAAGATGTCAGTCCAGTTTCCTCGTCCTCCACCCTCTCTGTCAAATTTTACCCCTAAAACCGTCAGGTCATTGTCTTTAAAATCCAAATCCAGTCCGCCTGTGTCCACATTTCCCCACGGCCCGAAGAGCTGGGCCTCGGACTTACTCTTGTTGAGCTTCGCGCCCGAGGCCCGACCGTACCAGTCAGTCAAGTCCAATGCTCTTCGTACCGATGAAAGGTCAGTCGCTAAAAGGGTTACGTCGTCCATATATAAAACACAGGTCGCCGTCAGTCCACCAGTCCCTGGGATGTCCAGTCCTTCAATCCATTTATCCCTTCTCAAGATTTGTGCCAGTGGCTCGATGCAGGCCACATACAGTAGGGGAGATAAAGGACACCCCTGACGGACACCGCTGTGAATGTTTACAGCTTTGGATAAATGCCCATTAACTACAAATTTACTGACTAGACTGTTGTATAGCAGTCCCACCCAAGCTATAAACCTCCCTGGGAACCCCATTTTTTCCAGTACCTTAAAAAGGAACTGGTGCGAGATGCGGTCGAAAGCTTTTTCAAAATCTAAATTTAGTACTACTAGCCGAATATTTCTGTCTCTCGCATAACATATGGCGTCTCTAATCAACACCAGGCTGTCTGTGATCTTCCTACCGGGCACAGCGCATGCTTGATCCAGGTGGATTACGTCCTCTAAAACAGTCGACATGCGTATGGCTAAAATCTTACTAAAAAGTTTACAGTCAAAATTTAAAAGGGTGATTGGTCACCAGTTCTTCAAGTCAGTCCTGTCTCCTTTTTTGTATAATAACGAAACTATCCCTACTCTAAAGCTGTCCGGAAGTCTGTCGAGAGTCTCAAATTCTTTAAGAACTGTCAGTAAGTCATGTGCTAAAATGTCCCAGAAAGTCAAATAAAACTCCAAGGGAAGTCCATCCATTCCTGGGGACTTCCCTTTTTTAAAACCTCTGAGTGATTCTTTTATTTCTAAAAGAGTAAAATCCTGGGCTAAAAGCACGTTTGGACTCTTTATTTTTTTATCTAAAAAATCTAAAACTTCCTTTAAGATGCCGTCGTGTACTTCTTTTGGACTATATAAATCACTATAAAAATGTTCTATTTCAGCTAAAATTTCCTCCATGTTTTTTGCCTCCCTCCCTCCAAAAGTTTTTAAAATGGTTATTGACCCTACCCGTGAAATAGTCTTTTTAAAAAAAATATCGTGTACACTTTTCTCCTTCTTCTATCTCTTTTTCTTTGCATCTTAAAATGACTCCCTTACTTTGAGCTTCGGCCAAAACTGACATTTCTTTCTTTACTTCCTTTATTTCCTCTTTAAAATCCAATCCATTATTTAAAAGGTTAAAATATCTCTGCAGTCTTTTTTGCAGCCCCATCATGCGTCTTTTTTCTTTGTTCTTTTTGTCTTTACCTATTTTTCTAAAAAAATGTCCTGTCTTTTGTTTCACCATCTCCCACCACTGTGCCCGTGAGTCGTAAAAGTCCTGGAGAGTCTGCCATTGGCTGAACTGCTCCCGATACTCTCTAACCACTTCTTCATCTTCTAATAGGGAGCAGTTCAGCTTCCACAGCCCTCCCCCTACTGTCACACCCGTGGGTAGTGAAAGGGTGCAGGAGAGCATCATGTGATCAGTGAAGAAAAGGGGGGTCAATGTTGCATCGGTTGGCGGGCAGTCTCTTGTAAAAATATAGTTGATTCGAGAGGCTCTGGCGCCATCACCACTGAACCAGGTGAAGCCCTCCTCTCTCTGATGCATTGTTTTAAAACAGTCGACTAACTTAAAATCTTTGACTAATTTCTTTAATAAAACCGATGTCTTGTCGACCTTAAAATCATCTCCTACCCTTTTTCTATCTTTTTTTGTTAAAACACAATTAAAATCCCCTGCTACCACTAGGGGAGCCCTACCTAACATGTGGGGCTGCAAATCTTCTAAAAGCTTGTATCTCTCATTTTTTCCTGTAAAACCATACATATTTAACACATTAAAATCCTTACCTAAAAAGGTCAGATTAACTAAAATTGCCCGCCCATCCCTCACCACAGTGCTGCCCTTCACCAAGATATTGGGATTATTAATTAAAAAGGCAACACCGTCATTTTTGTTAAAATTGGAGCCACTCCAGATGGAGGGTCCTGGGGTCCAAAGTTCTTGCCATCTCCTGTAGTTTGTTAAAAAAGGCAGAGCACATTCTTGCAATAAATAAATATCTGACTTAAAATTTTTTAAACTTGATAAAACACTCTGTGCTCGAAGAGTAGACCTCACACTTCTCATATTGATTGTAGAGATAGTGAGGGCCATGAGCAGTATGGTTAAAAATACAAACATTTAAGAAAAACAAAAAGACTGCAGAACGTTACATAAAAATCATGTTATTTCATGTGGCATTTGCCTCTCCTTTTCCCCAGAAAAACTGGGATCAAGAGGGCAAATGCTCGCCACTTCAGAGTCCACAAAGAGAACCTCTTGTGGCTCTTTTGGCGACGATGTTCTCAGCTTGATATGCAGGAAGGAGACTTCATTGGGAGACTCTGCGGGACACATACGGTCTAGATCTTCCAAAGCGGAACTATCTAGCCGATGCGCTGCCCGCAGCCTTTTCTCCTCTGTATGTAACAGAGGAGATCTTGCAGTCCTTTTCTGCACTTGAGCATTTGGGAGTGAACAGTCAGCTTCACTCCCACTTGATGGCATACTTATCTCAGAAACGGTGTTGAGGGAGGAAACCGTTTCCTCCTCTTCATCTTTTGTTTCATTTCCTTTGTCTTGACTGGGAGTGGTTCCCTCCCCCTGTTCCGTTTCAATCTGTGACTCCGCCCCTTTAGCCGCCCCACTTCCTCTTTCCTGCCCAATCCCTGAGGTTGGCAGAGAATTTGAAATTCCCGCCAAAACCTCAGGGACCACCTCCTCCTCCCTTTGTTCTTCTGTTTGCTCTGATTGTGGGGCGGCCATTTTGTTGCCTTTAAGTTTGTTGGCAAAGCTTTTTGGGCAATCTCTGTAGAGATGCTTTGATTCTCCACACAGGTTGCACCGCCTGCCATTGGTACACTTTTCAAAATTGTGACCAATTTCTCTGCATTTCCCACATACAATTTCCTGGCATGCTTCTGCCAAATGCCCAAACTTTCCACATTTTCTACATAATTTGGGCATGCCCTGGTAGTGAATGTAGCCTCTGTTCTCACCCAGCACAATCATAGAAGGCAGATGCTTCAGGCCCTGGTAGCTCCCGGCATCTTCCCATTGTTTGATGGGAATTCGCAAGGAGCATGTCCAGATGCCATCCTCATCTAAAACCTTGACTGGCTGGCCTCGAACCGTGCAAAATCTACCCAGCCAGACACAAATGTCCTCCCCAGTCACTGTCTCATTAAACATTCTAACAATCACAGTTTTAAGTGTATTATCAGATAACTTTTCAACAGTAAACATGGAGAACTGGGATTTTACTGACTCAAATCTGTGCCAAAAATCATTCAGGTGGGAAACAGCTCTAAAGCTAACATCATAGCCTTTGTTCAGGGCCAGAGTCACAATACAATTCAGTTCTTCAGGTTTAAAACATAAAGTCTTCTGGAGAAGCTTCCTGGAGAAGTCGAGACGCAACATCCCCAAGAGCCTTCCATCTACTTCTCTGAATAAAAAACGCACGCTGTGGTGCCTCCGCACGCCGGCACGGGCAGCCGACATGATGGAGACACCAACAGCCTAAAAACCTTAAAACAACAATAAATACAACAATAAATAATCAAATAAATAACTAAAAGACCTTACCTTAAAACTTGTTGGAGCTTGAAGCAGCAGATTTCAATATACCTCTCAAAAGTTGTGCGACTCGGGATATAAAGGATCTCGAGCCAAGAAACCTCCAAGAGGTGATCGCAGTCTCAACCGTCCGACCAGACACTTGATCTTAGCCAAAAGGCCGAGAAGCGATGCCGTTGTGAAGCAGTGGGGGCACAGCCGGCAAAGGCGACGCCCATCTGGGCCGTGGTGGGTTTCGTACTTTGCCTCTAGGACCACTGCTGACGATCAGATCGTTTGTCAAATAGTGGAGATGATTTGAAACAACCTACTTTCGCGGACTGGTCCTAGGTTTTTCGATCAACCTCCACAAAAGCACCGCAGTACAATTCTCTGGACTCCCTAGGTCATTCGTGATCAGGATTGGGAAAAAAAGCTAAACTTTAACATTTGGATAGTGTGACGAATCTCTGGTTCTTCCTGAAGTTGGGGAACCCCTTGCAGAATCTGTGAAATTGTGAATAATTTTAACAAAATAAGAGAGATCATACAAAATGCATGTTATTTTTTATTTAGTACTGTCCTGATTAAGATATTTTACATAAAAGATGTTTACATATAATCCACAAGACAAAAAAGTCGCTGAATTTATTAAAATATCTCCATTCAAAAGTTTGGGAACCCCTTGATTCTTAATACTGTGTGTGGTTACCTGGATGATCTATGACTGTTTTTTTGTTTTGTAATGGTTGTTCATGAGTCCCTTGTTTGTTCTGAGCAGTTAAACTGAACTTTGTTCTTCAGAAAAATCCTCCATGTCCTGCAGATTCTTCAGTTTTCAAGGATTTTTTGCATATTTGAACCCTTTACAGCAGTGGCTGTATGATTTTAAGATCCATCTTTTCACACTGAGGACAATTGAGGGACTCAAACACAACTTTTAAAAAAGGTTCAAACATTCACTGATGCTCCAGAAGGAAACACGATGCATTAAGAGCCGGGGGGTGAAAACTTTTGAACAGGATGAAGAAGTCCAAATTTACCAAACTTTTGAACGGAGATATTTTAATAAATTCAGCTACTTTTTTTGTCTTGTGGATTATATGTCAACATCTTTTATGTAAAATATCTTACTCAGGACAGTACTAAATAAAAAAATAACATGCATTTTGTATGATCTCTCTTATTTTGTTAAAATTATTCACATTTTCACAGATTCTGCAAGGGGTTCCCAAACTTTCGCATACCACTGTAAGTCTCTTTTTTGTTGCAACCTACCAAGCTGACTATGTCCTCCATTTCATTAGTCACGGCTTTGAGCCGGTCGTGACAATAGCTACCACAGGCTCATTTAGAAAACGGGCGTGGTCAAGTGCCCCCAAAAACCTATCGTCCCTAAACGAAAACTCAGAACTTTACAAAACTAGGTGAGCACCTGCGACACATTTAGAAAACGGGCGTGGTCAAGTGCCCCCCGAGAGCCTATCGTCCCTGAAGGAAAACTCTGAACTTTGCGAAACTAGGTGAGCACGTGCGACACATGATTCCAAAAAGGGGCGTGCAAACGCGTACGGAGACGGAGCCACAGACAACGCCACGGCTGTCAAACAACCACAGGTTCTCTAATCTGCTTTCAACCAGTATGTCGAGGGGAGAGCGCGAACGCAGTCCCCCACTGCCATAAATTATGCAGTCGAGATTCCCACATTTGGGGAATTCGCAGGGGTCAGCACAACCGGAGTGCAATGGCCGAGCCTCGCCCTGGGTGAACCACCTTCCTGATCATGGTGTCTCCCCTGCCAGGTAAGTATGAATCCCCAGGCCTCCAGTCAGAGGCTACCCTATCCCTCTTTGCCATCCTCATCAACGGTGACCCCCTCCCCCACCCCAAGCAAAGGAAGGGTGTGTCCCTTCCATTACTTGACCCCGATTTCCGTGACCATGCCTTCAAGCCTGCAAACTGCCAAGCACCTACACGAGCTGCGGTCCTTTAGACCAGTGGTTCCCATCAATCAGGCGTGTTTGATTAGATGTCTCCCTAATCAAACACACCTGATTCAACTCATCAGCTCGTTAGTAAAGACTCCAAGACCTCAGATGGGTGCATCAGACAAGAGTGACATCCAAGACGTGCAGTGCTGGTTTGGGAACCACTGCTTTGGAACAATGGCGACCGTTTCATAAGGGTGCGAGACGGTACCACCCTGCCAGCCGTCCCGCCACAGGTATGTAGAGACTCCTCGTGAAGCTCCAGCGACATTCCCTCTGCTATTAGCCACAACGATTTGCAGTCCCCCGAAAGGGGAAGCACACCGTTCCTGGAGACACTGCAATACCAGGTCGATGCGTGGAGTGGACGGAGCAAGCCCCGGTTCCGGCTCCGTGAGCCAAAAATCCATTTAATATGTAGTCCCCAGATAGGGGACGTATCAGATATTAAACTGATAAGAACAGATTTTTTTTTTTTCCAGTCTTTACAGTTCATTCAAACACAAAAACCACAGTCACAAAAAGCTCAAAGCTCCAAACTTATCTATTACAAAAATGTTTATATATACACACAGTAACCGAAGAATCCCCTCCAAAAACCCTTATCCCACCCCAACTCGAGCAAGACCCCCCCAAACCCTTTCCACCATCTCCTCCCCAAAAGCAGCCCTATATCCCTTTATCTCTTTTGATACACTAGCCATAAGAGCCCAGAACAGTCTTTGAGGCTCTATACTAGACAACTGCTTCCTTAAACACCTTGACCGCCATTCCCATAATATTCGCTTCCCCTCTGAGACCACTACCCACACCACCCGTCTCCTATCCTTCTCCAACTTCCTCAATCCTGAACCATATAATACCAAATCTCGAGTGATCGTTGGCCCTCTCCATTCACTCCACCACCCAGCGACAGCCCTCCATAGAGAAACTGCTCCCGGGCAAGACCACAAAGCGTGCTCAATGGTCTCCTCATTTCCGCAGCCCCCCGGACACCACGGAGATCTACCCTGACCATGCCTATACAATCGTTCCCGCACTGGGAGCCTTCCCAAGGCCGCCAACCAATTCAAATCCTTGCACACCCCTATCAAAAAATCTGGCTGCAAAGCTTGCCAATTTACTTCAACAGGAAGCCTCGTCCACCTTATTTCTCCTACTGCTGTCTCTACCAACCTCGCATACAGCTTCCTATGATCCAACACCAAAGACTGCTCCAAACACCACGGGTTCTTCTTGATAATGTCTGCAGCCACCCTATAGTGTTCAGGCCTATCAACTGACCAAGGCACCCTATTGCTCCATCCTATTAACTGCCTCAACGGCCATCCTAACCAGAACCGTGCTAAAAAATACGCCTTGTGCTCTGGAGTCTGAACGACCAGGCGAGCTGCAAAGGCAGTAAAAAGTGCCGTAGTCTTCCAAGTGAGGCACGGCACTCCTCTACCACCCTTCCTTAGATGTTTAAACATCTGTGCTCTTGAAACCAGCTCTGTTCCTCCTTTCCAAATAAACGAGAACATTAACTTCTCCATTCTCCTCCCCTGCCAAAAAGGCAGGGGGAAAACATATGCCAAATGATTCATGCTGGGCAGCATATCTGTCTTAACCGCTTGCACTCTACCCCATAAGGACAGATCCCTCCCGCTCCATTTCCTGACCTTCCCTTGCAAGGATTTTAACAACCCCTCCCAATTTTGCTGACCACTATTAACTCGGAAAAACTGCACCCCCAAGATTCTAAGTCCATCCATACACAAAGCGTACCCACCTGGAACAGAAGTCCTCCCGCTCCATCGTCCTACAAACATTACTGCAGACTTATTTACATTCACCCTGGCACCTGTGGCCTCAGAGAAAGCGCGCAAAACATCCCCTACCCGCAAAAAGTCTTGCTCAGTGGTCAAAAAAAACGTCATATCATCCGCATATATAGAGATTTTTGCTCTTATTCCTCCTCCCCCTGGCAGCACTACCCCGGCCAAAACCCCTGACGCACGCAACCGGCAAGCCAAAGGCTCCAAGGATAATATGTAAAGCAGGGGTGACAAAGGACACCCCTGCCTCACACCTCCTAGCTGCTCCACAGGTTCAGAAAAAAACCCGTTCACCCCAATCCGACTCCCTGCCTCGTTATACAATAACTGTATCCAGGCTCTAAAACCAGAACCAAACCCAAGTCTCCTCATTACAGACCATAAGAAAGAGTGACTCACCCTATCAAACGCCTTTTCCTGATCCAAACTCAAAACCGCCAAAGGAAGCTGACGCTGCTCCGCCCAACTAATCACATCACGAGTTAAAGCTAAGTTAAGACTACCCGATCTCCCTGGGATTCCGCATGCCTGATCAGGATGGACCACCGACCCTACCACCTTCTTAAGACGCGTAGTTAAGACTTTCGCCAAGATCTTATAATCCGTAGCCAGCAGGGTTATCGGCCGCCAATTAGCCAGATCTTCTTTACTATTTTTCTTATGAAGAAGGGTCACCATTCCTGTCCTCATAGAAAGCGGCAAGACTTTTCTCTCAAAACTTTCCTGGTACACTTTAACCAATTCCGGACCTACTAAGGGCAAAAAGACCTGATAAAACTCAGATGGAAGACCATCGCCGCCCGGGGACGTACCCCCCTTCAGGGACCTAACTGCTACCTCCACCTCCTCAAATGTGACCTTTCCCTCCAGGCTAACTTTTTCTGCCTCCTCTAGCCTCTTATCCAGATCATTAAGAAAAATCTCCGCTGTTGTTTCCCTCCTCTCCCTCTCCGAAAACAACTCTTTATAAAAGGTGGCCGCAGCTTTCAACATATCCTTCACTGTCTTTACTTTACCTGCAGCCGTATTCAGCCCTTCCATGCTACTTCGCTTCTGCCTACCTTTCACAGTTGCTAAGAAAAACTTTGTAGGCCTCTCATCCAACCCACGCCTACTTACACCTGACTGAACCAGGAACTTCTTTGCTTCCCCCCTATAATATTCCTTCAACGCTTCCTGCAGCAATTTTGCCTTCCTCCACCCCTGTGCAGAGTTTAATAACCCCTGCGAACATAACCCCTGTAAATCTTTATTCCACTGTTGTGCCTGATGCCGCTTTTTCTTCGCTAATGCCAGGCCCCATTCTTTACAAAAAACTTTTACCCTTTCCTTAACCCCTTCCCACCAGTCTGAATGAGACTGATAAAACCCTTTTAAATTACCACGTATAACCAGGACCCCCATCCCCCGCTGCCCGAAAGGCATCCTGGAGGCCAAAAACCTTGGTTACCTCTTCCAATTCTCCCCCCTGACCTTTGTCTATAGATACATTAAAATCACCTCCTAGAACCACTAGCCGATTAGTGTACAGTAAGGGGAAAAAATTATCCAAAAACCCCTCCCTTTCCCCCCGCTTACTTGGTGCATACACATTTATAAAGCGGACAGCTACCCCCCTCCATCGTGCATCCACAAAAACCACTCTCCCTGGGACAATTACCCCTGATGCTTCAATTATCACCTCCCAAGAAAAAAAAAGAATCCCCACCCCATCCGCCCTCACATTCCCCACTCCCCAAAAAGATGGTCCCAAAGTCCATTCTTTTGAAAAAAACTCCACATCCTTGTCATTCTCCAAGTGGCATTCTTGTAGAAATAAAACATCATAATACAAGTCTCTAACAGAAAGATAAACAGCTGCCCGTCTCTCTACCATTTTCATTCCCCTTACATTGAGAGTTGCCACTCTTATTATCCCCATTTGATTGTTACCCAACCCCCATCAAACCCACCCTCCATCAAACTCCCCCCATCCCACATTTTCTTCATATTATCCCTCCCCATCCCCTTCCCTTAATAGACCCCTTCTTATCCCTCTTCCTCTTACCCTCCTAGAAACCTCAGTCCACTCACCCGATTGAGTTAACATTTCATCCTTTTCCACTCTGACCCCCCACTCAGTGTCCATTTCCCCTTCTTCTTCTTCTTCTTCTTCCTCAGACCCCTCCTCTCTGACCTCCTTTCCCACCGCCTCCTGACTTACAATGTTCTCCAGTTTGCAAAGTTTACGTCCTTCCTCCTTCTTCTGATCCTCCAGATCATCCCAGGTCCGGCGACGATTTGTTCCAGGCCCCGAGTCTGCTGAGTTCTCCCTTTCTGACCCCCTAGAGACTCCATCTCGTTGGCCCAACGATCCAGGCGTCGGCTCCAGGACGTCCCGCTCCTCTCCCACTCCCAAGCCCCCCGACCACACCTCTGCGATGTCCAGCTCTGACCAAACTTGGGAAGGATCTGTCTGATGTTCTACTGCAACCTCACTTTCGTCCATTGACAGACTAATCAAGTCCCCACTGCCAGTGGCTTGTTGATTATTCACATTCACCTCACCCCGGTCTGGTTCGCCATCCTTCTCTTGCTCCTCTAACGTTGTCCTCCCTCCCGACTGCTCGTCCATTACAGCCGGTAAACTGGTGAGTATAGCCTCAAGATCAGCCTGTAGGTCTTCCCCTTCCTTCAGCAAACTTGCATACGACTTGCTCCGCAGTGGTCACACTCGATATAGATGATCCGGCTTCCCACACAAACTACAATGCTTTGGGGCAGAACAGCCTGAAGCGACATGGTCCACAGCCCCACAAAGACGACACCGCAGTCCCTCGCAGTCTGCCTTGACGTGCCCCTCACCTCCACATCTTCGGCAGTACATGGGCTGCCCTGGATAGTAGAGGAAGCCTCTGTTTGGCCCGATGGAAAACGATCCAGGCGGATGAACCAGGCCTCCTGGCCTCGATGGATCCATCCTCAGCTTAACCAGGTACTGTCTTTTACCCGTCCAGATACCGAACCGATCCCTCACCCGCTCACCTCCTTTAACCGCTTCACAATGCCTTGTGAGGAAGGTCAACACCTCGCTGTCCTCCACATACGGGTTATGTAGATGAATTGTAAGGGGCAGAAAATCCTGGGCAAACAAGGGCTGGAGCTGCAAACCTTCCAAGAGATTGTGTTTCTTCCGTCCCCAGCTCTCGAAGAAACCCACACAATCCGTTAGATTGAAGAAAGTCAAATCCATAAAACCAACCGTTGCGAAACCTTGAAGGCAGAAGACAGAGGAAGCTGCAACATTGAACACTCCTTTTAGCACGTCCATCACAAGAAATTCTCTCCTGAATCTTTGTTTAACCAATCTGTCCGCTTCACCAAGTACTTTGACTCTCACAGAATTCCTCAGCCGCACCACCATGGCCGGCACCACCGTCTCTTCTCTCGCCGTATCCATAGATACACTTGATCTTAGCCAAAAGGCCGAGAAGCGATGCCGTTGTGAAGCAGTGGGGGCACAGCCGGCAAAGGCGACGCCCATCTGGGCCGCGGTGGGTTTCGTACTTTGCCTCTAGGACCACTGCTGACGATCAGATCGTTTGTCAAATAGTGGAGATGATTTGAAACAACCTACTTTCGCGGACTGGTCCTAGGTTTTTCGATCAACCTCCACAAAAGCACCGCAGTACAATTCTCTGGACTCCCTAGGTCATTCGTGATCAGGATTGGGAAAAAAAGCTAAACTTTAACATTTGGATAGTGTGACGAGTCTCTGGTTCTTCCTGAAGTTGGGGAA
>RJVU01068251.1:50066-61344 GCA_003731715.1 Anabarilius grahami | reverse complement strand
GTCATATCATCCGCATATATAGAGATTTTTGCTCTTATTCCTCCTCCCCCTGGCAGCACTACCCCGGCCAAAACCCCTGACGCACGCAACCGGCAAGCCAAAGGCTCTAAGGATAATATGTAAAGCAGGGGTGACAAAGGACACCCCTGCCTCACACCTCCTAGCTGCTCCACAGGTTCAGAAAAAAACCCGTTCACCCCAATCCGACTCCCTGCCTCGTTATACAATAACTGTATCCAGGCTCTAAAACCAGAACCAAACCCAAGTCTCCTCATTACAGACCATAAGAAAGAGTGACTCACCCTATCAAACGCCTTTTCCTGATCCAAACTCAAAACCGCCAAAGGAAGCTGACGCTGCTCCGCCCAACTAATCACATCACGAGTTAAAGCTAAGTTAAGACTACCCGATCTCCCTGGGATTCCGCATGCCTGATCAGGATGGACCACCGACCCTACCACCTTCTTAAAACGCGTAGTTAAGACTTTCGCCAAGATCTTATAATCCGTAGCCAGCAGGGTTATCGGCCGCCAATTAGCCAGATCTTCTTTACTATTTTTCTTATGAAGAAGGGTCACCATTCCTGTCCTCATAGAAAGCGGCAAGACTTTTCTCTCAAAACTTTCCTGGTACACTTTAACCAATTCCGGACCTACTAAGGGCAAAAAGACCTGATAAAACTCAGATGGAAGACCATCGCCGCCCGGGGACGTACCCCCCTTCAGGGACCTTACTGCTACCTCCACCTCCTCAAATGTGACCTTTCCCTCCAGGCTAACTTTTTCTGCCTCCTCTAGCCTCTTATCCAGATCATTAAGAAAAATCTCCGCTGTTGTTTCCCTCCTCTCCCTGTCCGAAAACAACTCTTTATAAAAGGTGGCCGCAGCTTTCAACATATCCTTCACTGTCTTTACTTTACCTGCAGCCGTATTCAGCCCTTCCATGCTACTTCGCTTCTGCCTACCTTTCACAGTTGCTAAGAAAAACTTTGTAGGCCTCTCATCCAACCCACGCCTACTTACACCTGACTGAACCAGGAACTTCTTTGCTTCCCCCCTATAATATTTCTTCAATGCTTCCTGCAGCAATTTTGCCTTCCTCCACCCCTGTGCAGAGTTTAATAACCCCTGCGAACATAACCCCTGTAAATCTTTATTCCACTGTTGTGCCTGATGCCTCTTTTTCTTCGCTAATGCCAGGCCCCATTCTTTACAAAAAACTTTTCCCCTTTCCTTAACCCCTTCCCACCAGTCTGAATGAGACTGATAAAACCCTTTTAAATTCCTCCACCCTACGAACAACTCCTTCATAACCCTGCAAAAGATTGGGTCCAGAAGGTACGTGGTGTTCAGTTTCCACCAATTCTCCCCCCTGACCTTTGTCTATAGATACATTAAAATCACCTCCTAGAACCACTAGCCGATTAGTGTACAGTAAGGGGAAAAAATTATCCAAAAACCCCTCCCTTTCCCCCCGCTTACTTGGTGCATACACATTTATAAAGCGGACAGCTACCCCCCTCCATCGTGCATCCACAAAAACCACTCTCCCTGGGACAATTACCCCTGATGCTTCAATTATCACCTCCCAAGAAAAAAAAAGAATCCCCACCCCATCTGCCCTCACATTCCCCACTCCCCAAAAAGATGGTCCCAAAGTCCATTCTTTTGAAAAAAACTCCACATCCTTGTCATTCTCCAAGTGGCATTCTTGTAGAAATAAAACATCATAATACAAGTCTCTAACAGAAAGATAAACAGCTGCCCGTCTCTCTACCATTTTCATTCCCCTTACATTGAGAGTTGCCACTCTTATTATCCCCATTTGATTGTTACCCAACCCCCATCAAACCCACCCTCCATCAAACTCCCCCCATCCCACTTATTCTTCATATTATCCCTCCCCATCCCCTTCCCTTTATAGACCCCTTCTTATCCCTCTTCCTCTTACCCTTCTAGAAACCTCAGTCCACTCACCCGATTGAGTTAACATTTCATCCTTTTCCACTCTGACCCCCCACTCAGTGTCCATTTCCCCTTCTTCTTCTTCTTGTTCTTCTTCCTCAGACCCCTCCTCTCTGACCTCCTTTCCCACCGCCTCCTGACTTACAATGTTCTCCAGTTTGCAAAGTTTACGTCCTTCCTCCTTCTTCTGATCCTCCAGATCATCCCAGGTCCGGCAACGATTTGTTCCAGGCCCCGAGTCTGCTGAGTTCTCCCTTTCTGACCCCCTAGAGACTCCATCTCGTTGGCCCAACGATCCAGGCGTCGGCTCCAGGACGTCCCGCTCCTCTCCCACTCCCAAGCCCCCCGACCACACCTCTGCGATGTCCAGCTCTGACCAAACTTGGGAAGGATCTGTCTGCTGTTCTACTGCAACCTCACTTTCGTCCATGGACAGACTAATCAAGTCCCCACTGCCAGTGGCTTGTTGATTATTCACATTCACCTCACCCCGGTCTGGTTCGCCATCCTTCTCTTGCTCCTCTAACGTTGTCCTCCCTCCCGACTGCTCGTCCATTACAGCCGGTAAACTGGTGAGTATAGCCTCAAGATCAGCCTGTAGGTCTTCCCCTTCCTTCAGCAAACTTGCATACGACTTGCTCCGCAGTGGACACACTCGATATAGATGATCCGGCTTCCCACACAAACTACAATGCTTTGGGGCAGAACAGCCTGAAGCGACATGGTCCACAGCCCCACAAAGACGACACCGCAGTTCCTCGCAGTCTGCCTTGACGTGCCCCTCACCTCCACATCTTCGGCAGTACATGGGCTGCCCTGAATAGTAGAGGAAGCCTCTGTTTGGCCCGATGGAAAACGACCCAGGCGGATGAACCAGGCCTCCTGGCCTCGATGGATCCATCCTCAGCTTAACCAGGTACCGTCTTTTACCCGTCCAGATACCGAACCGATCCCTCACCCGCTCACCTCCTTTAACCGTTTCACAATGCCTTGTGAGGAAGGTCAACACCTCGCTGTCCTCCACATACGGGTTATATAGATGAATTGTAAGGGGCAGAAAATCCTGGGCAAACAAGGGCTGGAGCTGCAAACCTTCCAAGAGATTGTGTTTCTTCCGTCCCCAGCTCTCGAAGAAACCCACACAATCCGTTAGATTGAAGAAAGTCAAATCCATAAAACCAACCATTGCGAAATCTTGAAGGCAGAAGACAGAGGAAGCTGCAACGTTGAACACTCCTTTTAGCACGTCCATCAGAAGAAATTCTCTCCTGAATCTTTGTTTAACCAATCTGTCCGCTTCACCAAGTACTTTGACTCTCACAGAATTCCTCAGCCGCACCACCATGGCCGGCACCACCGTCTCTTCTCTCGCTGTATCCATAGAAACACTTGATCTTAGCCAAAAGGCAGAGAAGCGATGCCATTGTGAAGCAGTGGGGGCACAGCCGGCAAAGGCGACGCCCATCTGGGCCGCGGTGGGTTTCGTACTTTGCCTCTAGGACCACTGCTGACGATCAGATCGTTTGTCAAATAGAGGAGATGATTTGAAACAACCTACTTTCGCGGACTGGTCCTAGGTTTTTCGATCAACCTCCACAAAAGCACCGCAGTACAATTCTCTGGACTCCCTAGGTCATTTGTGATCATGATTGGGAAAAAAAGCTAAACTTTAACATTTGGATAGTGTGACGAGTCTCTGGTTCTTCCTGAAGTTGGGGAACCCCTTGCAGAATCTGTGAAATTGTGAATAATTTTAACAAAATAAGAGAGATCATACAAAATGCATGTTATTTTTTATTTAGTACTGTCCTGATTAAGATATTTTACATAAAAGATGTTTACATATAATCCACAAGACAAAAAAGTCGCTGAATTTATTAAAATATCTCCATTCAAAAGTTTGGGAACCCCTTGATTCTTAATACCG
This sequence comes from Anabarilius grahami, assembly GCA_003731715.1. Lineage (NCBI taxonomy): Eukaryota > Metazoa > Chordata > Actinopteri > Cypriniformes > Xenocyprididae > Anabarilius > Anabarilius grahami. Next base: position 57,453 of record RJVU01068251.1, on the reverse strand, counting down.
TGTGTGGTTACCTGGATGATCTATGACTGATTTTTTGTTTTGTAATGGTTGTTCATGAGTCCCTTGTTTGTTCTGAGCAGTTAAACTGAACTTTGTTCTTCAGAAAAATCCTCCATGTCCTGCAGATTCTTCAGTTTTCAAGGATTTTTTGCATATTTGAACCCTTTACAGCAGTGGCTGTATGATTTTAAGATCCATCTTTTCACACTGAGGACAATTGAGGGACTCAAACACAACTTTTAAAAAAGGTTCAAACATTCACTGATGCTCCAGAAGGAAACACGATGCATTAAGAGCCGGGGGGTGAAAACTTTTGAACAGGATGAAGAAGTCCAAATTTTCCAAACTTTTGAACGGAGATATTTTAATAAATTCAGCTACTTTTTTTGTCTTGTGGATTATATGTCAACATCTTTTATGTAAAATATCTTACTCAGGACAGTACTAAATAAAAAAAATAACATGCAAATGTGTATTCACATTTTCACAGATTCTGCAAGGGGTTCCCAAACTTTCGCATACCACTGTAAGTCTCTTTTTTGTTGCAGAATGCAGCATCGGCAGTGCTGGACCACCTGAAAGTCACTTTGGTGGAGGTCAAGGCAGTGAAAGGGGCGGCTAGCTGGCTGTAATTGCGAATAAAAAGCTGGTAAAAATTGGCAAAGCCCAGAAACCTCTGCAGGGCCTTGCGGGAATCTGGAGTTGGCCAATTTACCACAGCCTGAACTTTGTCGGGATCCATGCGCACTCCCTCGGACGACACAATATATCCCAAAAAAGGGACTGACTGTGCATAAAAAATGCATTTCTCCACCTTGACATGAAGCCCATTCTCTAACAGCCTCTGAAGCACTCGTCTGACGTGCTGAACATGTTCCTGGAGAGAACGATAAAAAATCAAAATGTCATCCAGGTAGACATATATGAACTGGTCGACCATGTCTCTCAGCACGTCATTGACCAGTGCCTGGAAGACCGCGGGAGCATTGGACAGCCCAAAAGGCATAACAAGATATTCAAAATGCCCCCTGGGGGTATTAAAAGCGGTCTTCTACTCATCACCCTCCCTCATGCGAACCAAATGATAGGCGTTGCGGAGATCCAACTTTGTGAAAAAGGAAGCGCCCTGCAGTCGTTCAAAAGCTGAAGACATCAGCGGCAAAGGATAAGTATTCTTTACCGTGATGCTGTTCAGCCCTCGATAGTCAATACAAGGATGCAGGGAACCATCCTTCTTTTCCACAAAGAAGAAGCCCGCACCTGCAGGGGAAGAAGAAGGACATATGAGTTTGGCTGCCAGAGAATCAGAAATATATTTCTCCATGGCCTCCCTTTCCGGAACGGAAAGCGAGTATAATCTGCCTTTATGTGGAGACCTACCTGGCAATAACTCCATAGCACAGTCATAGGGATGATGTGGAGGAAGAGAAGCAGCTCTAGACTTACTGAACACTCCCTTCAGGTCAAGATACTCACTGGGCACGTTTGACAGGTCCGCATGTTCATCCTGCAACACAGAACTAGACACAGAAGAACAGGCAGACAACAGACACGAAGCATGACAGTATTCACTTCAAGAAGAAACAGTGTTCTGACACCAGTTTATGTTGGGGTTATGGAGTGAAAGCCAGGGGTGACCGAGAACCACTGGAGCCAAAGGAGAGTCAGTCAAGAGAAAAGAGATTTCCTCTGTGTGGTTGCCAGACGTAATTAAACTCACCGGCCTTGTGGTATGGGTGATAGGAGGAAGCGGTTGGCCGTTGAGAGCACTGACGGAGATGGGCTGGGTGAGTAGAACCACAGGAATTCTCAGTTTATGAGCAAGGTTGGTGTCCAAAAAACTTCCCTCTGCTCCAGATTCAATTAAGGCTGAACAATTAAAATTAGAACAGGCCCACTCTGCCCTACAAAGCAAAAAGGCAGTAACTGCATTTTTGGTCAAAAATTAGTTATTGTCTTTTTCATGACATTCAAGGCATCCTTTGTTATGTGACAAAACATCTTATCTGAAATGTGTGTCGTTTTGGAGAAAAATGGTAGTTGTTTGTACAGTAACTGCAAAAAGCCCTAGTGAAACAAAGCATGAGTACAGTAACATCCATTACTGTATTCTTGTTATGTTTTACCTAACAAAAAATAACCGTGTTGCTGTGCAGTGAAGTTACTGTTTCCATGGTGAACACACACAGCTGATTTCGCGGCATCCTCGCGAGTCGCGGGACGGTTTTTACATTTGCGATTTCACCCTTCTAACTTCACACAAATTTTGTTTGAGATGGCACAAAGCCGAGGAAAGAAGATGGTCGAACTGGCGTTGAAAAGAAAATACCCGGAGAATGGTAAGTAACAGTGACAGATTAAACATTAAGAAGCTAGGCTATCACAAAATAAGCACTTGTCAGCTGCCAGGGCGGGACTTCCTCTCAGAGGTCCATTCAGATAGCATTATGCTAATTAACAGGCGATGTTTTAAATGGCTTTGCTTACCTGCCCCTGATCCTCCCTGCTCCTAGCTGTAACTTTATCCTCTGTAACTTCACATCATCGCCGATGCCATGTCATTATTTTGTTGATCATGTCACAAAGTTATAATCCAACCAGCGGTGGAAAAATATTCAATAACTCGAAAAGCACTCAGTGAGCACTAACCTCTGTCAAGGTAGCCTAGGTCACTGAGACAATACTAATTCCAAATGTCCCGTGTTTGGTATATCCATGTTCAGGAAAACAAATGGTACCTATTATTTCAAGTACAGTGTATCTAAGACTCCCATAGCCCAAGTTGTGGCAAAATAGTTTTTGGAGAATCTGTAGTTACTGCCTTTTTTCTTGGTATGGTGTCACGTTTTTGGTAAGTAATACAAAGCAATAATACAGTAACTGCAAAATAGGGGTAAAATATCAAATTAAATATGAGGATTGATATGTACAAAGAATAAGCTAATATAAAGTAACATAACAGCAACATGTCCAATAATCTACCTACAACTACTTAGGCTGGATGACAGGATAACTTTTAAGTCATTTTTCTCAGTTCTGCACTCTGCGTAGTTACTGCCTTTTTGCTTTGTAGGGCAGTACTGTAGTCTTACTGGGTGAAGACTTGATCTCGACGTCGCAATCGGGCGTCAACTCGGATCGCCAGATCGATCAATCCGTCAAGGGTAGTGGGCAGTTCCAGCATGTAGATCTCATTGTGAATGCGGTTGGATAGTCCGTGTAAAAATATATCCCACTGCGCTTCCATTTTCCAGTTGCATTCCGCAGCCAACGTGCGAAATTCGATGGAGTAATCTGTAACTGTCCGATTCCCTTGACGCAACTCAGCCAATACCCGTGCCGCCTCTCTGCCAGCAACCGCCCGATCAAACACTTTCTTAAGTTCCTCTGTGAATAGGAAGTCCTCTGATCCGTTGGTCCCTTCTCAAGACCTGTGCTAACGGTTTTATGCACATTACGAACAGAATATAATGGACAAAAGATAATGGACAGCCCTGACGGACGCCACAGCGTTTTCTGCTTTTGTGAGATGCCCATTTACCAGGATTCTGCTACTTATATCCCTATAGCCTATAGCAATCCACCCATGCTAGGAATCTCCCTGGAAGTACTTTAAACATGTACTGATGCGAGACCCGGTCAAATGTTTTTTCAAAACCTAAATTTAACGGCTTCCGGGTGACGCCATGCTGACAGCAGCTTGAGGGAATCGCTCCATCCAAAAGTTTAATAATTTCCCAATAAAACCAGTATAATACTCGGCGACTTTTAACAAATTCGACATGTCGACAACTAGAGGTAGAGGACAATCTAAACAGGACTCAGTTAAGGAAAAAGGCGAAAACTTGAAGCAGCTAACTCTGATGCAAGCACAGAGTGTGCAATCGGATGCTAACATGCGGGACTCCGAGTCAAACATTTTGGCAGAGCTCGAGAAGCTGAGGAAAGACAACCAAGATGGACACACTCAGACTCAGCTATCTTTAACACGGCTGGAAACGTCCTTTGGGGAAATGAAAGGAGAGCTTATTGATCTACAAAAGAGAACCGCGGAGGACCGTATCAGTGCTAATGAAGACATGGCTAGGCGTCATGAACGGGCCCTTCGTCACTTAATGCATCGAGAGATGGATTTGAATGCACGATGTGAAGATATGCAAAATCGTTTAAGGCGAAACAATCTGAGAATTTATAAAGTGGCTGAAGGGTGCGAGGGAAGAGATGTTAAGCGGTTTGTACATGATTTGCTTAATTCTGCTCTTCAGCTTCCCCCTGATCTTAACATCGTCATTGAAAGGGCACACAGGGCGCTCACTACCAAGCCCAAAAACTCTGAAGCAGCCCCTCGTTCACTGGTCGTTAGGTTTCTGGACTCTTCAGTAAAAGAAATCATATTGAGACAGACCTGGGAGCAGAAAAAAGTTATGTACGAAGGAAAACAGATCTATTTTGATCATGACTTCTCTCCCGAGCTGCAGAAGAAAAGGGGTGCTGGTGCGTGATACCGTTAATCAGCTAAAGATGAAGAACACTAGGGCAAAGTGTGTTTTTCCGGCACAGCTGAGAGTTTTTATGTAGGATGGCGTGAAGACCTACCCGACATTGACGGACGCTGTGCCGGCACTTGAGAAGTTGGGGGTACACATCCGAGTGGATGAGAGGGAGCAACTGGAGATGGAGCTGTGCCAAGACGGGTGGAATACTGCGGGAAGGAGACCCATTGGAGGACCAGCGACACTCTCCAACGCCGAAATCAAAGCCTTCTTCAACAAGGATAACTAATTTATATTTTCGCCGAGTACATCTATCTAATTAAACTAGTATTTAGGAGAAGAAAAGTGGAATCTCCAATATGGACGAGACGCGAGAACCACTAAGTGGAGGACCACCTATCCACAGCCAAGTCGCTAACGAAGCGCTCTGGGAGCGACAGTGATACCGCACACGGCGTGTTTTTTTCTTTTCTTTTTTTCTCCCCTCGGAGGACCAGTTACCAGCCTCCGTCCAAGATACATCGGGGACTGGGTCATTCAGGTTTGAGTTAAAAGTTTCACGTTTTGATCCAGTCGGGTATGTGGAAGCCTACATTGTTCAATTTGTTATTTATGTGTTCATTTGTAAACGTTTTTTTTGTCCTGAGACTTTTGATGGGCCATATTGTTATTTTTAGTAATGACTCCTTTTATAGGGATGTTTTCGAGATTCAAGAAAGGGTTATAGTAGTTGAATATACAACAGACTAACAGATGGATAGTTTAATATGTTACGTATAATGTTAAAGGCTTAGGTAGTCCAATTAAAAGGAAAAAAGTGCTGAATCAACTGAAAAAGTTTAACTGTGCCATAGCAATGCTACAGGAAACGCATCTCTCTGATAAGGAGCACATGAAGCTGAGGAGAGAGTGGGTAGATCAGCAATATAGCTCCTCAGATCAAAGTGGGAGGAAAAGGGGAGTTGCTATCCTTTTTAGCAAGTCAGTGTATTTTTGCCATGAGAAAAACTTTTCTGATAAGGAGGGGAGATTTCTGATGGTTATTGGATGTATAGGGGGCATTAAAATGACTTTAGTGAATTTATATGCCCCAAATGAGGATTGTCCAATTTTCTTTAAAAATGTTGCATCCTTGATAGCAGATAATGCTGAAGGGACTGTTCTTATAGGGGGAGATATTAACTGTGTTTTGAGAGCATCTGTAGATAGACTCCCTGCTGACTTTGGTCCAAAGACTAGGAAATCTTTAACTCTCTGTGCAATGATGGACGAGTTGGGTTTGATAGATGTTTGGCGTCGCCTGCATCCCAAGGAAAAAGATTTCACTTTTTTTTCAAATGTACACGGTAGTCACTCTAGATTAGATATGTTTTTGATGACAGGTGTAGATTCCTATAGAGTGACCCATTGTAATATTGAAGCAATTACAATCTCAGATCACGCTCCAGTCTCTCTGACGTTAAAGCTGAGTCCAAATAATAATTTTAAATACTGGAGAGCAAATGTATCTATTCTAAATAACGAAGCGATTCAACAACAAATTAGGAAAGGGTTATTAGAGTATATTCAATTTAATGACAATGAGACCGTAAGTCCATCAGTATTATGGGAGGGAGCCAAATGTGTCCTGAGAGGAAACATTATTGCGATTTCATCAAAATTAAAGCGAGAGAGGCTTGCAGAACAATTAGGATTGGAAAATATAATTAGACAGTTAGAGAAAGATTACCAAACAGTACAAAATAATGACACTTTTAATAGGTTGAAAGAAAATAGGCAGAAATTAAATGATTTATTAACCTATAAAGCAGAGGAGCAGCTTCGATTTACAAATCAAAAGTATTATGAATTTGGTAACAGGGCAAGTAGATTGTTAGCATTTCAGTTGCGAAAAGCACAATCAGGCAGAGTTGTCCATAGAATTAGATGTCCAAATTCTGGGGAAATGCTATCGCAACCCAAGGATGTGGCAAAGGCGTTTGCCACCTACTACCAAGATTTGTATAAGGAAGAGAGCTGTCAAAATAAGCTGGAAAAAACAGATAATTTTTTTAACTCAATATGTCTTACTAAATTGACTGAGGAGGAAGCCGATCTATTGACACGCCCAATCACAAGAGAGGAAATAAAAAACAGTATTTTAAAACTTAAAAATAATAAATCTCCAGGAGTGGATGGCCTCCCAGGTGAATACTATAAAATGTTTGAAGGAGAGCTTACGCCTCTTTTGGATAAAGTTTATAATTATGCACTCTCAGAGGGGGATCCTCCTCAGTCATGGTCTGAAGCGATTATTAGTTTCATTTATAAAGATGGTAAAGATCCTACTTTGTGCTCGTCTTATCGCCCCATCAGTCTCCTCTGCGTGGATTTAAAGATACTGACTGCCATCATTGCAAACAAAATGCAAAAATATATGAGAAAACTTGTGAAGCCCGATCAGACTGGCTTTATCGCCAGTAGACAGGGGGCTGACAATGTTCGAAGAGCTTTAAACCTCCAAATAGTGGCTCAGAAAAGGAATACCTCATCAATGCTTCTCAGCTTGGATGCCGAGAAGGCTTTTGATCGGGTGGATTGGGGCTTCCTACAACAGGCATTGAGGCACATGGGCTTTAATGAGACGTTTATAAAGTGGATCCAAACTTTCTATAGGAATCCAAAGTCACGAGTAAGGGTCAATGGGCACTGTTCAAAATTTTTCCCACTGGGACGCGGTACTAGGCAGGGTGAGGTTCTTTCACCCTCTCTATTTGCTTTGAGTATAGAACCGTTAGCTGAACTGATTAGATCCAATCCTCTTATACGGGGAATAAGAGATTAATCAAATGTTCAACATAAATTGTCACTTTTCGCTGATGATATTTTATTATTTCTGGAAAACCCTATTACCT
>RJVU01068251.1:37146-49400 GCA_003731715.1 Anabarilius grahami | reverse complement strand
GAGGAAAAGAGCTCACAGTCCTCCTCTACCGAGCATTCTGCTCGCCAATGTCCAGTCTCTGGAGAATAACATGGACGATCTTAGAGCCAGGATAAGTTTCCAACAGGACATAAGGGACTGTAACATCCTTTGTTTGTCTGAAATATGGCTCACGCCCTCGGTCCCGGACGCTGCTGTAACACCGTCGGTAAACTTCTCTGTTTTACGGATGGACAGAACAGCCGAGGCCAGTAAATCCAAAGGTGGTGGAGTGTGTTTCATGATTAACAAGGAATGGTGTGACCCCATGAATATCTCCACTCTGTCGCGCTCCTGCTCGCCTCATCTGGAACATTTAACCATTATTTGCCGCCCATTCTATCTTCCCCGGGAGTTTTCATCGATCATTGCTACTGCTGTTTACATCCCACCACAAGCTGACANNNNTTGTCCGAGCTTCACGATGCGCTCAGCGGCAACATCAACAAACATCCTGACGCTGCTATTATCATCGCTGGGGACTTTAACAAAGCCAACCTCAGGAATGTTATGCCTAATTTTTATCAACATGTATCCTGTCCAACCAGAGGACCAAATACACTGGATCATTGCTACACTCAGTTTAAGCTTGCCTACAAAGATCGCCCACTACCGGCTTTCGGCAAATCAGACCATGCCGCCATTTTCCTCACACCGAAATATAAACAAAGGCTCGTTCAAGATCCTCCGGTGCAGAGGGAGGTGACGCGCTGGTCTGCCCACTCAGAAGACATGCTATAGGCGGCTCTTGATGACGTAGACTGGGACATGTTTCGGGCAAGTTCATCTGACGTCAGCGAGTTCACGGATGTAGCATTAAGCTTTGTAAACACGCTAGCCGAACAAGCTACGGATAAAATAACTTTAAGGACCTTCTCAAATCAGAAACCTTGGGTTGACAGAACAATACGTGCAGCAGTAAACAAATGCACTGCTGCTTACAACGCCGGTCTTTTGTCAGGAAACATGAGCGAGTACAAAGCATCGTGCTATGCTCTCCGACGCGCAGTAAAAGCTGCCAAACACAGCTACAGGGAACGCATAGAGTCACATTTCCAGCTAAATGACTCCCGACGCATGTGGCAAGGACTTAGGACCATCTGTGCCTTTGGAAATAAATCCTCTGCAGAGGTGAGAATAGATCCGTCGCTGGCTGACGAGCTAAACACTTTCTACGGCCGCTTTGAAAGCAATCTAAGCAGCGCGAGTCTGCCGATCAGCGCGTCAGGAAGCAGCAGTCAGAGCAGCGATAATCATGTGATCACCGTGTCGGAGGACGAGGTTCGGAGGGCTCTAAAGCGAGTGAACGTCAGGAAAGCAGCCGGACCTGATGGGATTTCCGGCCGTATTCTGCGGTCCTGCGCTGATCAGCTCGCTGGCCATTGATAGAAATATTGAGTTCCTCCCATCCTTATCAGACAGTAGCGGCTTTCGGGGATGGGCTGAGAGAGGTCTCCTCACAGTGAATCAATTGTTTGATGGAAATGTATTTAAAGCCTTTGCCCAACTAAGAGCGAAATTTAAGTTACCCTCAAGTGATCTATATAAGTATTTTCAAATAAGGAGCTATGTTACAAAACATAATGATTGGGACCTGATAAGAAGTGAGCCTACAAATATAGAGAAACATTTTATTAATGTGATTGAAAATGGTGGTGAAATGAAAAACAAATGTCCTTGTTGTTCAAAAAATTGTTGATTGACATGTCAGATAATACACAACATATAAAACAACAATGGGAAATGGAGATGAATGTTACTTTGGATGACGATGTTTGGGTTAATATTTGTTCTGGTTGTCATAAGGGTGTGTGCAGTCAGATCTGGAGGGAATTTGATTGGAAGACAAAAATTTGATTTTTCAGGACTCCGTTGAAATCTTTCCTCACCAAGAATAATATGAGTCACAAATGTTGGAGGAAATGTGGATTGGTCGGTGATCAAACTCATATCTTTTGGGACTGCCCCATCATACATTGCTTTTGGAGGGACATTAAGGGCATTGTGGAAAATCTACTAAAAGTGAACATATCTTTTGACCCCCAAACTTTTTTATTGGACATCTTTCCAGAAAACCTTTCACAAGATCAAGCATTTCTTCTCCGTCTCTTCTTAATGACGGCTAGGAAAATGATAACAATCTGTTGGCTAAAACCTGAGCCACGCAATGGATACAAAAGTTAAGACAAGTTTATTTCATGGAACGGTTGACAGCACAACTGCAATTAAAAGCCACAGCTTTTGAAAGAAGATGGGGTCCAGCTATTGACTTTCTGAAATAGGACACAATCTATGCCTTCATTTGTTTATGTTTCTGATTGTAAATAATGTATGAAGCCCACTCTCAGGACAATGTTCTTGTGTTTTTGTCTTTCTTTTTGTTTTTGTGTGTATTAATAATAAAGTAAAAAAAAAATAAAAAAAATCTAAATTTAACACGGCTAACCGAATATTTCTGTCTCTCGCATAACAGATGGGGTCTCTTATCAGTACGAGGCTGTCCGTGATCTTCTTCCTCGTATAGCTTCCTCGTTGCTAAAATCTTACTAAAATGTTTGCAGTTGAAATTTAAAAGAGTAATGGGGTGCTTTTTCATCTTTTTTTGTGCTTTTTTATATAAAAGCGTCACAATGCCGGTCCTAAAACTGTCCGGTAAAAGATTTGTATTGTCAAAGTTATTAAAAACCGCTAGACGGTGTGGTAGATTTTCCAAGACGCACCTGACTTAAGTTACCTTCCTGGGGCGTCTCCTAATCGACACTCAATAAATGTCCTGATCTTTCGGAGCGTCTCCTAATCGACACTCAATAACACTTGGGAGCGTCTCCAAATCGACATTCAATAACATATGATCTTTCGGAGCGTCTCCAAATCGACACTCAATAATATTCTGGGTCAACGTCTTGACCCCCTTAAACCTTGTTTCCTAACCTGACTTGCTGCAGCAATAACCAGAGACTCCAGTTTTTGTCCTTTAAAGCTTTAATCATCAAATTCCAGAGAATCTCTCCCCGAACAAAGGAATACAACAGGTTTTATAGGATTTCAGGTACACTTCACAGTCAGTATGGCATGATCTATTACTCATTATCATCCGTCTTAATATGATTGGTTTAGATTTAAGAAAAACATCTCAGTTCCTCTGTCCCGCATAAATTTAGATTAGAACAACTGAATCACAAGATCATCAACAAATGTCTCAGGGTTAATAGTTCAGATTAGGTTAAAACAATTCCTCAAAGACTATTTTTTATCCTCAGAAGGATGCTGTCTAGCCAGCACAGCAGAATGTTTCTGAATCACAACACTCAGTCCTAGTGACTATTTCTCTATTTCAAAGTTAGATTATTATTATTAGGCCTGTAGAAGAAAAGAAATGTTAGTTCATTATTAATTAGTTCAAAAATTCCATCACATTCCCCTCTCTTGATCATATTTTACTTCAATCAAAAATGATCAAACTTGATTAAAATCGATGCGCATTATTATCCTGCAGATTTTGGTATTCATTCCTGTTAGCTGGCAACAATTCCACATATGCTACACTTAAACATTCTGTCAGCCCAGAGCCGCTCCCAGGTGTGCTGATCATCCCGTTGGCCCCACAGACGTCTGAAGCATTCCATCTTCACCTTGATGACTCTTTGCGAGCCGTAGCAAGGTCTTTCCTTCGTTGGCAGAGGAGGGATCGTCACTAGTACGTCCTGATTTCCTCTACTTCTGGCTTGAATATGCCTGTTGGTGGGGCTTACAATGTGACACGTGAACCCAGGTGTCACGTTCAGCGACCTTGATTGCGGTGTTTGTTGTTAGGATGATCTCGTACGGCCCTAGCCACCTTGGGTTGCTCCACACCTTTCGCCTGAGATCTTTGATCCAGACCCACTGTCCTGGCTCGTAAGAGTGCTGTGGTCCAACACCTGGAACTGGCAGAGCAGCTTTAACCTGCGAATGGATTGTTTTGATAGTTTTGGTTAAGGATAACTTATATTTTCTCATTTGCTCATCTACCCCCGCCAAACCCACCTGGGGAGGAGGTTCAATTCCTACTCGCATGGGACGACCTGTAAGAATTTCATGTGGGCTGAGGGCTGTTCTTGCCCCTTTTTGGGCTCTCATGGCCATCAAAACAATGGGTAAGGCTTGGACCCATGTCATTCCAGTTTCTGCCATGACTTTACACAATTTATTCTTTATTGTTTGGTTAGACCTCTCAACAGCACCTCCACTCTGTGGCCTATAGGAACAGTGTGTTTTCAAATTTATTCTTAATCCTCTTGTCAATTCAGTTATAACTTTATTTACAAAATGAGTTCCATTGTCACTAGACAATTTTCGGGGCACTCCCCATCTGGGAACTACCTCTCGTGCCAGAGCTTTTGCTACAGCCGCAGCATCAGCTTTTCTGCTTGGGAAACACTCAACCCACTTTGAAAACATATCAACAATTACAAGACAATACTTGTACCCTTGACATGGTGTCAATTCAATGAAATCCATCATGATGTGCTCGAAGGGAAATTCAGGTATAGGGTGAGCAGAGGAAACAATCCGTTTACTCTGCTTTCCCACATTATTCGCTGCGCAGATGTGGCATTTCTGGCAAAATTTCTCTGCCAAGAGAAGGGCAAAGCTTTGAATCTTGGATCGAGTGCTGAACATACATACATGGTCTCTTTCTGCTGATCCATGTACCTCTTGCTCAAATCTTGGCAAATAGCCGCTTTGATTTCTTTCACTATCTCACTATCTGCTCTGCTCTCTTGGAAATCCTGGATGAGCTGAGCATGAAGAGGGGCCACAACTGACAGTGTTGGAGAGCTTTCTTTTGACATTACAAGAGTAGCAATATTCATGGGCTTCATTGCATCCACTATCTCCTCCGCAGATGTAATGTCCGACTCACATAGGGTGCAAACTTCTTTCTCGGTTTTCCTAAGCTCGTTGGACAGAAGAGCAGCGGAGACAGCGGGTTGCTGCTCAAGAAAGCGCTCGAGCATATCATGCGCGCTATTCCAGCGCGTCACAACATCAGTGATCAGTTTATGTTCAGGCAACTCGAGCAACTTCTGCTTCTGTCGAAGTACGTGGTTGGCTGTGGTACTGCGCTTAAAAAAGGTGGATATCCGTCTAACACGTCCCAATAAACGAGCGACAGCAGGAAGCTTCAGTGCACGCTGCGAGGCAAGGTTTAAAGTGTGAGCGAAGCACCTGAAATGCAACATACCGGCAAGCTCCGCTGCGACGCTCATATTTGCGGCATTGTCAGTCACAATAGCTGGGTCTTTGGATACGAGGTCCCACTCCTCCAGCGCCGCTTTCAGTAACTCTGCAATGTTTGACCCCGTATGGCTCTCGTGCATGGCTCGCGTTTGTAAAACGTGTGACATCAGTTCCCACTCCTCGTTAACGTAATGGCAAGTGATTGTAACAAAAGCTTCCGTGGCTCGCGATGTCCACCCATCACAAGTCAGTGCCACTCGTGGGGCAGAACTCAGGGCCGACTTAACATTGTCTTTGACTTTGTCATACATCCTCGGTACTGCTTTGTCGGTCATGTAGCTGCGGGTAGGGATCACATAACGGGGATCTAACGTGTTGATCATAAAGCGAAAGCCTGTGTTCTCGACAACACTGTAGGGACATAAACCTTTGCAAATATAATGCACCACAGACTCCGTAATCTTCTGTGCACGGACTGAGTTAGATGGAAGCTTGGATGTTGTGTTGTCCAAAGTAGTTTGCGTGGGGTCCCGTGTTTTTTTGGGCTGCGGCGAAGCTAGCTTGTCTGCATGGTGTCTTTGCAGGTGGGCGCGCAGGTTAGTTGTATTACCGGTGTAGCGTATAGAAGCCTGGCAATGCTTGCAGATTGCATTAGTCTTATCGATCCCTTGGTTTCCTTCCTTTGCTTTAAAACCAAAATGTGTCCAAACATCTGCCTTTAGGGACAACGGCGCTTCTAAAATCTTCGACATTTTCCATGAGTTTTTTTAAACTCACGGGCGCCGCTGCGCCCCCTAATGGCTGGGCGGAGTATCGATACTAAGGGCTAGAATGTCGATACTGTATCTTTTTTTATTATATCGGTATGTATCTAAGAATCGATATTTTGAGCACACCCCTAGTGTCGACGGGTTTAACATGGTGCATCTTTTCAATGTGACATTTGACATTGTGAGCAGGACGTTTTTCCAGTGCAGTGAACGTGCAGCTGTCAGATGAGCTGTCCTTGACTGCAATAACAAAGCGTGTACTGCATGAGGAACATAAACAGTTAATTGATGGAAAGCCACCAAATCCGAACATGCTAATACAGCTTCGACCGTGGCGGCTACAGAACGTAGGAACTGTGGCATTCCTCTTGCGAAAGTGTCTAATCGTTTGGAATAATATGCGATCGGACGTCGACGGTCACCATGAGACTGAGTTAAAACAGCAGACATGAATCCCTTGTTCTCAGAGACAAATAATTCAAAAACCTTTGTTTAATCAGCCAGCCTTAAGCTGGGTGCAGTGGTCAATGATAATTTCAACTTCTCAAATGCAATTTGGCGTTAGTCTGTCCAAGTGATTAGATCTGTCATTTTCTTCACCTCATGAGCTGCCATGAGAAAGGGATTTGAAATCTCAGCATAATCTTGGATCCATGGTCTACAGTATCCCGTCACCCCTAGAAATGTCATCATCTGCGATTTTTTAATTGGTTTCGGAATTTTTTGAATCGCTTCAATACGATCTAGGCCTAAAGCTCGACCATTTGCTGAGATAAGATGGCCAAGATACCTTACTTCCTGTTTTACTAACTGCAACTTATTTTTGGACACCTAATGTCCATTTTCTGCCAAGAAATTCAACAATGCACGTGTGTCAGCTTCACAGGAGGCTTTGTCTGGAGCGAATCAACAAATCATCCACATACTGAATTAATATACTTCATTTTGGTGGGATGAAACTTTCTAAATTCCTGGAAAGTTCTTCAGTAAACACAGTGAGAGATTCTGTATATCCCTGCGGCATTACAGTCCAAGTCGAGTCTCAGGTCCGGCAGGGATTGTCGGTGAGGGGAGTGAATGTCCAGCGCTCTCTCCACCCTCAATATCATGACTGAGGTGAGACCCTTGAGCAAGGCACCGTACCCCCAAATGCTCCCCGGGCGCCGCAGCAATGGCTGCCCACTGCTCCGGGTGTGTTCACTGCTGTGTGTGTGCACTTGGATGGGTTAAATGCAGAGCACAAATTTCGAGTATGGGTCACCATACTTGGCCACATGTCACTTCACTTTCACTTTCTGGAATTGGAATGAGAACCAGAATCTACTCTCTGGGTGGACTGGGATCGAGAAAAAAGCATTTGCCAAATCGACCACTGAGAAGTAAGTGGCATTATTTGGAATCTCGGTTAGAATTATAGAAGGATTGGGTACGATTGGAGAACGAGGCTGTACAGCTGCATTCACCAATCGCAAATCCTGCACAAAACGCCATTCACCTGATGCCTTCCTTACAGAGAGTATCGGTGAATTGATGGGTGAATCTGGACAAGGCACAATAGCCCCCTTTTCGACGAGCGCTGCATGAACTTTAGAAATTCCCTCTACAGCTTCTTTGCTGAGAGGATATTGAGGCCTATATGGCTTGTGCTGAGTTTTAGGTGTGATTACAAGAGGCGTTGCACTCTTTATCCGACCAATATCAAACATATCTTTTGCCCAAAGAGTCTCTGGAATCCCTGATAAATCAAAATCATTTTCAATTGGAGTACTAGAAATATTATTTCTCTCTTCACTGCACAACCTGTGAACCGTCACTGTCTGCATTGTTGGATATGCTCTTACCCCTGCTTCATTTATATAATACCCATCATCATGCCAAGTCCAGCCCCCCTTCTCCACTTGCTCCGTGAGCCACACTCCTACTTCCGCCCAGGAGCTTCCTCTCTTCCCCACAGAGACGTGAGGCTGGACCTGCATCTGTTGGAAAAGAGTAGATTGAGATGGTGTTAGTTTTACAGTGAATGCTGAGAAATGCTGCGATATTAACAGATACTCAAGATTTAATATCTCACACAGAGATCCATTGAACCAACTTTCTTCATACTCGCAGTTTCTCTCATGACCCACAAACCATGAAGTGCAATGGAAATGAGATGGTTTTTCATAATCAGCAGGTATGAAACTATATTCTGAATATGGGTCAAATGAAGGAGTTATAGCCCAATTATAATACCAATTTGGTAATATCTGAGCAAAATTAGCACTCATAGTTGTCACTTCAACTCCTTTCAAGGAGACATTCTCTGTGTTCCTCTTTTCATCATTCTGCTCAGCATGCTTGGCATGTTGCATCACCACTTCCAGATTCTGAGCTTCCCATCCAATGCAGGTCAATTTGACAGCTTTCTGTATGTTTGGAAGCAGGCCATTTACCAAATGGTGTTTCAGAACCCCCGTGTTGTGGGTTCCTTCTGGAAGACCTGCACATTCATCAACAACAGTCTTTAGTCTCGCAAGATAAGCAGTGACAGTCTCACCTTTCAACTGCATTGTGTTGGCAATTGCTGCCCAATCTGGCCATAGTGGGTAAGCCAGTCTCAGTCTCTCAAGCACTGCTGTCCATTGGACTCTCCACTCCTGAGTTTCAGTTCCTCCTTCATCCAGACGCTGCAGGGCGGGGTTGAAAGCGCCTTTGCCTGCTCCACGCACTTCTGTCCACTTCAATCCCAGTCTCGCACTGAGTATTGCTGACCAGTCTCGACCTGTGGGTTTATAAGTCACATCAACATTTGTAATTGCACTTATGAACCGTTCTACCCCTTTTTCTGGATCTGGGAGTGCAGCTGTCACATTTCGAAGCTCTTCCAAATCCCAAGGTCTCTCCACCCACACTGGCCCTTCAGCACCTGGAAACTGAAGCATAGGCAAATTACAAGTTTTCTCAGTCTTTTTCCCAATCACAGAGACCGGCCGGGTTTTCATTGGGTGTGTGAGAGGTGGTTTTCCAGCTTTTCTTTTCACCCCCTTAAATACACGGCTCAGGGGCTCACGCAACTCAGGTGTCATCGCCTCGTTCAGGAGTCTTCGAACTTCCTGATAAACCCCTGCATCCCTCTCATCCTCATCATCATCATCTGAGCTCTCACCCTCTGTCTTCACTTCCCCTTTTCTGGAGCACGGTTCTGCAGAGCTCCCAGCCACTGGCACTTGTCCAACTTCCTCTTCTCCCACAGCATTGTATGGCGGGGGCCGCCTGCATCCACTCACCGCCTGCATATCATCGAGCTCTTGCTTCTGCTTCTTGGTCTGTAAGGCAATAAGAGCAACCTTTTCCTCCTCACCTTTTCTTTGCCTCTCGTATCGAGCTTCCGCTTCCCGCTCCCATCTGTTGAACAGCGTCCAGTCAATCCGTCTCCGCTTCTTTGGGGATAGATTCTCCAAGATACGCCTTGATTCTCCTAAAACTAACATACTCAAAGTACCACAGTTCTTCTCAAATTGTCCTTTTGTGAACTTTGACCACAACTGAATTTGAGCAATTTGCTCTTTTTGCAAATTCCACTTTCTAACCAATTCTCGGAAAGGACCCTGGATCTCAGTTTTTTCCGTTTTTATTTTACCGCAGCAATTCCCCATTGTTAATTTAGCAAGATATATTTCTTAAATTTTCTTCTCTTATTTCAATGACAGCAATAGCAATAGTAAAAAGAAGGCAGACAGAATAAGCAAATTCTTTGTTGCTAGAAGGAGAGAAAGAGGAAAAAACAATCTTATGAATTCAGTTTACTGGATGAATATCTGAGCTATATCTCCAAGCCCAAATCATGGGATATCCTGGAATAGGAGGAACAGGATTCAATCCCAATTCTCCTGTGCTTCTATATATATATATGGTCTTAGATTAGGTCTAGTCAGCAAATACAAGGATGTTTGACCTACCATTAAATATGGGTCTAGATTGTAATCATAATACCATGCTAGTGCAACCAATCCTCAAAACTGCAAAATCTTGCTCAAATATTTGTTCAATTTGGCCACTCAATCTCACTCCTACACGACGTCTTACATAAGTATATCTTGTTCAATTGAAAGGATACCGCTGTGGCGAATTCAGTCGAATTTTATCATCCCTATAGGCTAACGGGATACACCTTTTAAAACTGGGACTAGCCAGTGTCTCTCTTACTTACTCACAGTTCAACACAACACAACATTCAAACAAAGAACATAAACAAAACAAACAACATCAGACAGAATTTCAAGTTCAAAACTCTTCAAAACTTTAGAAATTGCAAAATTGCATCTTGTTTGTCCCAATAATAAGCAAATCAAATGAAAAGAACTGGAGTCTGTGTCCTACCTCAAACCTTAAGTCCTTTCAGCCCGTCTCGGATGGATCCCTCCATCGATCGGGGTCTCTGTTATAATCTTTACTTAAAAGTTCTTCTTCCTTGACTGTTTTCTCAACCAAATCTAGCACTTCATTTAATATTTCTTCTTCTATTTTTTCCCCCTTGTACAATACCTTTCCTTGTACAAAATCTTCCACCACCATTAAAAAATCCTTTGTATTGGTCATCAGGTTTCCTTCTTTATTTTTTATACTTACCATTGCCCCACCTTTACTCACAATCTTTTTAAAAAAAGTATTGTGTACATTTTTCACCTTCTTCGACCTTTCTTTCCTTACTTCTAAGAATGATTCCTTTTGCTTTTTATTTCTGATAAATTTTTCATTTCTATTTTTATCTCTTTAATTTCTTCATTAAAATCAAATCCTAAATTTAAAAGGTTAAAATAACGTTGTAAACGTATTTGCAACCTCACCATCCGTTTCTTTTCTTTGTTTTTCTTTTTATTACCTGACCAAATGAAAAAAGTCTTGGTCTTTCCCTTCACCTTCTCCCACCACTGTGCTCTTGAATCAAAAATGTCTTGAAGGGTCTGCCATTGACTATACTGCTCCTTATATTCATTTACTATTTCTTTGTCCTGTAACAGGGAGCAGTTTAGTTTCCACAGACCCTTCCCTACAGTCGCACCCGGGGAAGTGTGAGGGTGCATGGCAGCATAGCGTAATCAGAAAAGAAGACAGGGGTGATTCTAGCATCTCTCTGCGGGCAGTCTATAATGAGTACATAATCAATTCGTGAAGCTTTGGAACTATCACTACTGAACCAAGTGTGGCCCTCCGCTTTAGGATGCATCATCTTAAACAGTCCATTAATCTAAAATCTTTATTATGTCTTGTAGTAAATGTGTTGTTTTGTCCTTTTTAAAATCTCCCCCACTCCTCTCCTATCTCCGTTTCCTAAAATACAATTAAAATCTCCAGCAAAGATTAAGAGGGTTCTCCCTAGTCAAGTCAAGTCAAGTCACCTTTATTTATATAGCGCTTTTTACAATGCAGATTGTGTCAAAGCAGCCTAAAAGGTGGGGTTGCATGTCTTCTAAAAGGCTGTATCTGTAATTTTTTTCTGTATGCCCGTAAAAATGTAATACACTAAAATCCCTCTCTAAAAATGCAGAATAACTAAAAGGGCCCATCCATCTCTTAATATTGTGCTCCCCATAGGCGGATTTGCCATCAGGCAATTCTGGCAAATGCCAGAGGTGCCGGACCATTTTTTTTTAATGTGGGCCGGTCAGTTTTATTTTTAATATATATAAATAAATAGTTTTTTACAGGCCGACAGCACATAGGACGGGTTTTTATTGCTTGCACGATTTCACTATGGTTATAATAATATTATTAATAATAAATGTTAAGCATTTGGCCCAGTCGGCAACGGCCGGCCCGGTCCCGAGATGGGCCGACTGACCCGCCCCCTTTAGTTACTGTTGCTATGTATGACATGCCATGCCGCTCTCACGCCACACATCATGCTCTCTCAGAGTGAAAAATACATTGGAGCAAAGAGGACACTGACAATGCGTTGACAGAAGAGAAATTTAAACAATAAATACCGTTTTGTAACTCTTTAATGTGTCTTGACAGATTTCTGTAGCACCTCAGTTCAAGCGGCCCGTGACACTACACACCATTTTTCAAGTTCAAGTCCACGACGTTAATCTAATTGCTTTGTCGGACATAATGTGGATGCGGTGTTATGATTGGTTAGATCGCCTGTCAATCAAACTCCCTGCAAAGGACGTTCAGTCAAAATCAAGCATGTGATCAGAGAGAGAGAGCGCAACACAAGCAAATTGTCAGTAAAAGTTAGTCAAAGTCAAAGTCAAAGTC
>RJVU01068251.1:8107-25162 GCA_003731715.1 Anabarilius grahami | reverse complement strand
TAATGCAGCATCTACTCAACAAACTAATTACTTTATAATGATATGAAAACATGTACTGTAGTGTGTGTATAACATACCGTTTTGTTGTCCGTTTTAAATCCGTTTTTTAAGTGTCCCGCTCTGTGCAGCGCGCAGCCTCACGTCACTTGTCAAAACAAACTACGATGCTTCAGTGATAGTTTTTATTTCGCCTCTAGAGGCCGCTCTTGTACTGTATAATGACAGCGCACTCTTCTCAGCTGCTCCAGCAACGGACGCACCACTGGGTTCAGGTGAGCTAAACTCTGCAGGACAGTGCAGGCCTCCAGGAGCAGGATTGGACACCCCTGGACTTGGTTCTTTGTCACCAAAACTGACAGAATTAATAATTAGTGAATTACACGCACTGTTTGCTGACACTTGAGCGATTCACAATGTATTTCACAGAAGTCAGTCATGTGGGCAAAATCATGAGGGTGAGCAAATAAATCTCATTCTTCATTGTTCATTTAAGCAACAGAGCAGAATACTGTTAATCTTTAGATACTTAAGTTATGTTTTAACAGCGGGGGCAAGCACTCTTTCACACAGGGCCATGTTTTGGATTTTATTTTCCCTTCATAATAAAAACCTTCATTTAAAAACTGCATGTTGTGTTTACTTGTGTTATCTTTGATTCATATTTAAATTTGTTTGATGATCTGAAACAATAAAGTGTGACAACCCAGATAGCAAACTGACTCCGCAACGGATCCGCCCCGGAGGTATCACAAGCTCCGGAACGGATCCGCAAAACGGGTCCGGAACGGAGTCCACTTGCACAGCGCAGCGGATCCGGAACAGATAAGGATTGCGGATCCAGTTCAGATCCGGAACAGACCCGCCCCGTGTCCGCCGATAAAGTAGTTCATCCGCCGCGGATCCGATCTGGACCCGTTTATGAAGCAGCTGATCCGCCGCGGATCCAATCCGGACCCGTTTATGAAGCAGCTGATCCGCCGCGGATCGAATCCGGACCCGTTTATGAAGCAGCTGATCCGCCGCGGATCCGATCTGGACCCGTTTATGTGGTTCATTTGGTCTGGACACCTTTCAGATCACTCTCGAAATAGTATTCTGGCCAAAACTGGCTACACAGAAATATTTAAAATCTAATGGACCAATATCAGATAGACTGGATTGCTCTATAAAAGCTTGAATATTTAATGTTTACCTTTATTAATATTAATAAAACATGATGAAATCATTCAAAACTTTAGCCAGTTACAGTAAAACTATAAAAATAGTTTGTAAATATATTTACAGTATGTAATTACTACTACCATTTTTATAGTTTTATTATTTATGTACATTAATAGGTATTGAATAGAATTACAGAAAATGAAATGCAACCATAAATTGTACCAGAAACATTTTTATTTAATGAAAAATAAGACTTTACAACATTAAGAAGAGTAAATATTTGAGCAACATTTTTTTGTTAACAGTTGTACTGCTAAAAATTTTTTTTTGTAGAAACTGGATTTTTTTTTTATATTCTTTGAATAGAAAAATAAAAACATATTATTTGAATAGAAACAAAAACAATAAAACAATTAAAACAACTAAAATAGTAATCTTGTACTTTCATTTTATTGTAACTTTTGCAATTTTAAATGAACACTTCAAAACTGAAGTTAATAAAAACGGAAAAACTCTACTGTTGGGTGCTCACAGTGGGGCGGTTCCTTGAGCTTCCCCTATCAGCTGCCAGACTGAACCACCGTATAGTGTGTTTTATAATTTCGTCATCAGTGGCGGCACGTGATGCATGGCTTTTTCTCACAGCACCTGTAATACACAAGCAGATTTTCATTTAAAAAAATTCACATTGAAGCTACCAGTTTTAAAAAAAAAGAATACACATAACCACTGCCTTTAAAACACAAGTGTACAATCTGACATTATAATAACTTTTGAAAACCTGACAAGGACGACAAAAAAAGAAAATGTGACACAAGGACGACAAAAATGAGTGGAAACAGCGACGAAAGTGAAACAAACCAAGTTATTATACAAAAATTATGAAATTGTCGACAAAAAGGTAGCACGGATTCAGTTATATGGAAGTGGTTTGGTTATTTGAAAAGCAACCAGGCGCAGATTAAAACGATCTGTAAAATATGTCGTTGGCCGGTGAAAAACAAGACTGGCAACACAACCAACCTATTCCATCACAGTGCTTCCCACTTTTTTTTTTCCTAGGCTTGATTGTGTTTTCGGGGCACAGTTTAACATGTCTTAATGCTTTGTTTTTTTGAAAACGCTGTATTTTTCATATATTTTACCTTTATTCTACACCTCTGTTTCCACTGTCATATGAACGGCTCGTTTGACTTCCTGGTCCTATGAAGCCACTCCCTTGAAATACGCAATGTGCTCAGATTGGTTAGGAGGTTGGTAGCTGGCCCAGTGTATCGTGATTCGCTGAAGCGTCCGGAAACGCCACGCCCCTTACCATTCGTAGTTAAGCGCTTAGGTATAAATGTAAATAATCGCGCCTATATTGCTGTATCAAATTGAGCCCGAATCAGACCCAGATGAAGAGGGTCAAGCAGAAGCTCTGCAATTGCGGCTTTTAAAGGACGTTTATGAATGGTATTTCATTTAGTATTTGTGTCAAAGTGTTTAGATATGCTGTCACTGCTGTTTGTTACCTTTCAATATACAGTTTTATCCTGATTAAAGCTTTACTGTAGCCGAATACATGACTGAGTAGGAGCATTTTTGTAAAGGCAGCGTTTAATTTATAGCAGCATGAACAACTGTTTGTCTATGAACACAGACGTTTGTTGGTGTTTGTTGCACTAGAACTTAGCTAACTGGCTAGCAGAAACGAGTTGCTCTTTGTATATGTCCTTGATTGCATTGAACTTTCAGCGCTGTAACTTTGCAGATCCTGTTTATGCTCAAGCAGCAACATTACACACTAACTTAAGTTAATAAGTTAAATCACATGTAACCACCCCTTTAAGGATCAGCCTGCAATTGTGTAGATTTTTTAAAATAAAAGTCCTGGTGTATTTCGGGCTTGTTTATCATTAAAAGTCATACGCTAAGTTAGTCAGTTGTCTTAATTTTTTTAAAGGGGTGGTTCAATGTGATTTTAATTTAACTTTAGTAAGTGTGTAATGTTGCTGCTTGAGCATAAACAGTATCTGCAAAGTTACAGCGCTGAAAGTTTAATGCAAACGGAGATATTGTCTTTTAAAGTTATGGCAGTTTAATGCCTACAAAAATGACCGGTTTGGACTACAACGGGTTGGTGACATCATAAACCCTGCAAAACACGCCCCCAGGAACACGCAACAAAGTGGCAAGGCCATGTCGTGCAGCATGTGGAAGCAGAAGAGTTGTGTACACCGGACGCGAGCGACATGTCAAAAGATATAGAACCCATTATAATCTGTGATATTTTCTACACTGGATGCAACGCTGAAGAAGCTTCAAGAATCTACACGAGTTCAATGCTGGATTTGCACAAAGGCTTTTACTGAAAGCAGTTCCCACTTTAAAAGCAGAAGCTGCTGTTTATTGGCTTCAAACTGTAAGTACGTTTTATTGTTTGTACATGTCTTTTAAATGTATAGTTCTGTTGCTATTTTTGGTTGCATCAAGGATAAGCTAAATTCTACAAACACCAACAAACGTCTATGTTCATAGACAAACAGTTGTTCATGCTGCTATAAATTAAACGCTACCTTTACAAAAATGCTCCTACTCAGTCATGTATTCGGCTACAGTAAAGCTTTAATCAGGATAAAAGTGTATATTGAAAGCTAACAAACAGCAGTGACAGCATATCTAAACACTTTGACACAAATACTAAATGAAATACCATTCATAAACGTCCTTTAAAAGCCGCGATTGCAGAGGTTCTGCCTGACCCTCTTCATCTGGGTCTGATTCGGGCTCAATTTGATACAGCAATAAAGAAGCCATTATTTACATTTCCACTAAAGCAAACGTAACCGGTAACAACTAAAATGGTAAGGGGCGTGGCGTTTCCGGACGCTTCAACGAATCACGATACACTGGGCCAGTTAACCAATCTGAGCACATTGCGTATTTCGAGGGAGTGGCTTCATAGAAGCAGGAAATCAAATTAGCCGTTCATATGACAATGGAAACAAAGGTGTAGAATAAAGGTAAAATATTTGAAAAATACAGCGTTTTCAAAAAAACTAAGCATTAAGACATGTTAAACTGCCCCCCAAAAACATAATTAAGCCTAGAAAAAAAAACACTGAACCACCCCTTTAAGGCCAAATGTGTAATCTGTTTATGTTAATAAACTATACTTTACCCAAACCTATACTAACCCTAACCACACTGCGTTCCAAATTATTATGCAAGTGACATATCAGTAAGATTTCAGTACAATAAACATTCAGATTTTAGTTTTTCTAAGAAAATGTTTGTTTATTTATCTATCCATGTCTTTTTAGATAACTGGTATCAATCTCAGACAAAATAATTTGCCAGATCTATGGAAACCCTACTTAGAGGTTGTTCCACATTATTAAGCAAGTCACAGTTCTCATGGGGAGGAAGAAAGATCTTTCTGAAGATGAAAAGCATGAAATGGTGCAATGTTGTGCAAAAGGCATGAAAACAACTAATATTGTGTGAAACTGAATGGAGATTATCGAATTATCTTAAGATTTGTGAGTGATTCAGAGCACAGCAGAACTCGGTCAGATAAAGGCTTATTAAGGAAAGTTCCTGTCAAAAAATGAATTGTATTAAAAGGGCAGCTATAAAAAAAGCCAGTGTCTCAAGAAGCTCTCCATGCAGGCTGGCAGTTGTGCGTAAAGATGCATTTTAGCCACTCCAAACCAAACCTCACAAAGAGAAACATTTACAATGGGTTTTAAAATACATTTTCAAACAGTTTTATTGCTGTGGTGTTTTTTTGCAGCATGGGATAGTGCATACTGCATTGTACAATAGTGCATTGTACTATGCACTATCCTCCTTTTTATACCATAGCTGAAAATGGCCAGTTATGAACTCCACATATCTTGCAAAAGTCATTTAAATACCCTCCATCTCACTTCCCAATATTCCAGTCCAAATCATCACCCGCCAGCTCCTTGCTGACGTCGCAGTCTTGTTGGAACGTGGTGGCCATTCACCAACCATCCAGAAATCCATCCATTGTAGTACGGCATTAGCCAGTGAATAAAATTATTTAAAAATGAGTCTTCATGAATTTCTACACCCACTGTAAATGTTTATCTTTGTGAGGTTTGGTTTGGAGTGGCTGAAATGCATCTTTACGCACAACTGCCAGCCTGCATGGAGAGTTTCTTGAGACTACAGAGACACCAGCAGCTTCAAATACCTGTTTGCTGCTCAACACTGGCTTTTTTTTATAGCTGCCCTTTTAATACAATTAATTTTTTTGACAGGAACTTTCATTAAGAAGCCTTTCTCTGACCGAGTTCTGCTGTGCTCTAAATCACTCACAAATCTTATGATAATTCTATAATCTCCATTCAGTTTCACACAATATTAGTTGTTTTCATGCCTTTTGCACAACATTGCACCATTTCATGCTTTTCATCTTCAGAAAGATCTTTCTTCCTCCCCATATTGCATGAGAACTGTGACTTGCTTAATAATGTGGAACAACCTCTAAGTAGGGTTTCCATAGATCTGGCAAATTATTTTGTCTGAGATTGATACCAGTTATCTAAAAAGACATGGATAAATAAACAAACAAACATTTTCTTAGAAAAACTAAAATCTGAATGTTTATTGTACTGAAATCTTACTTCTATGTCACTTGCATAATAATTTGTAACGCAGTGTAATAAACCCTCAAATTTTTGTGGCTTCAGTCATAGTTGGGATACTCTATTAATGCTGGCAGCATTAATAGTTTATATATCGAAATGTATATCGTTACCGATCAATATGGGGAAAAAAATGATCAAGATTAAAATTTTGCCATATCGCCCAGCCCTAGTCTAGCGGTTAATAAACAGAACTGCATGCATCTTGTGGAAGAACAT
This sequence comes from Anabarilius grahami, assembly GCA_003731715.1. Lineage (NCBI taxonomy): Eukaryota > Metazoa > Chordata > Actinopteri > Cypriniformes > Xenocyprididae > Anabarilius > Anabarilius grahami. The sequence continues at coordinate 19,124 of RJVU01068251.1, read as the reverse complement.
TATAGCCGGAGCTACTTCTCTCTGTTTATGTCTATGACGAGTCATGCAGATACTGGAAATATTTATTACATTTACTTACACAGGAGGAACTTCTTGGACTCCATCTGGTTGAATGCTTTTTTACCATTCACGCCCTTCCAGTTGATCCTCCTCCCAACATCATCACGGAACATGCGGGAAAGGATATTCCATGTGACACGTTTTGCGTCATGGCCCCCAACAGTTGCAAGGGAAGAAATCTAAAATGTAACAAAAATCCTGTCAATTTCTTATATATTAAAGGGTTAGTTCACCCAAAATGAAAATTCTGTCATTAATTACTCAACCTCATGTTGTTCTACACCCGCAAGGCCTTCATTCATCTTCAGAACACAAACTATGATATTTTTATTAAATCCGATGGCTCAGTGAGGCCTGCATTCACAGCAACGACATTTCGTCTCATGATCCATAAAGGTACTAAAAACGTATTTAATGTGAGTTCAGTGGTTCAATCTTAATATTATAAAGCAACGAGAATTATTGTGCACTGAAAAAAACAAAACGACTTTAACAATATAGTGAAAAAGTGTGTGAATGGTTTTGGCAGGCAGGTAAATACTGGCTCTCATCTTCTGTGTGAAAAGTAAATGTCAGAAGCATAAAGATGCGCATTGCCACCTTGTGTACCAGGTTATTTCTATTTTTCAATAAGCCCCTCTACTATCAGGGAGTGAATTTGCATGTTCCCTCGGCACATCGCCAGTGAAAATTGCTTGGGTATGAACACAAAGACGCGCTGAAAACCATCATGAAAAATGTTTGCGATAAGCTTGCGCGATAACCGTCCCAGTGTGCACGAGGTTTCAAGCTTTGAGCCAAAATTAGGGTTTGCTCCCTTTGTCACTACACCTTTAAATCAGACCCATAAGTAGGGGAACATTTGCACTACACTACTGTGTAATGCTAAGAGAGAGGTGATAGCTATCCAGGTTCATTTAAGAGCAAACCTAAAACTGCTCAATGTACAGTGTATTTAATAGACATATTATGACTTTCTGATTGGCTGAAAGACCATTAAACATTTCTAAAAGGGCTGATAAAGATCATTTGTTTATCACATTAAAAATAACAGCATACGTTTTTCACTCCCTAAGATTAGCATGCACTGTAAAAAAAAAATAAAAATAAAAATGCTAGAATGTAATGTAAATTTTCAGTGTAATGAGATTGGGAGAAAAAAAAAAACTCACCACGCTCAACTTTATTTGATTATTTGCGGGATTTCTGAGCCACTCCTCAAAATTCTCCACTTCCTCCATTGATGTTAATGGAAAATCTACTGGGTTGTCAGGCATTTCCATGTCTTGGCCTGCTGGGTTCAACTTGCTCATCAAATAATTTACTTTAGCAATTATTTGCTCCTGCTGATGTTTTATTAATTCCAATAAACTCATAATGTGGACTTCTGCAGCTGTAAAAAAAAAGAAAAAGAAAAAAAAAGTTTTGAACATATAAATTCATTCTGCATTGGACAACTCATTAAGCCACATTCCACTTAACATATGGAAAGAGAAAGTAAATTTTTTTAAAAAGTGGCCTCAAAGAATTGAATTTAGACTTTTATTCACATATAAACATTGATCAGTGAACATAAATTTAAGTTCAACCGAACCTGCTTAATGCACGTGCTGTGTAACACACGGGAATGAACGTTCATTGGTTCTTAAAGTCCCTGTAAAGTCATTTTAAAGTATGTGTTCTGAGTTTGTCACACCGCAGAAAAATGTGTTATTAACCACCCAGCCAAATTTGAGTGATTAAAAAAAATCTGCAAATAAATGAAATAAGTCATCAAAATCTCGAAAAAATAGGCAGCGCTCTCTGCTCTCAAACGCTGGGGGCGTTTACACTGTCGGCGCTGAAACCACACCCACTCGCAAGAGCTGCCGTCTCAACTGACTTGAGTCTAATGAGTCAAACATACTGATGCATATAAACAAAAGAATCACGTTAGAGGGTTACAAATTTTAGTAGAGTTACTGTGGACTACCTACTAATTATAACATAAGCAAACTCGGCAACTTACACTCATTGGTGGGCACGAACTGCCGACAGTTGTCGAGTCAACAAATGACGGCGCCGCGAGACGGGAAGATGAAGGCCGGGATGGGAGAGACTCTGTCCGGCCCCATATATCATCGGTTATGGGTGGGACGGTAGGAAAGCCGAGGCGGGAGGGGGGCCGAGGTCTGTTCAGTCACATTCACCAAAAACAGCGGATTATCTGTGAATCCCAGCTGTCTGATGAAAGTTTGTAAAATTATCCGGTGTAGAACGAGCACTTTAGAATCCTTCATATCATCGTTTTAGGAAATTTAAATAAGGAGACCGAACATATTGTATATTATAACAACCATGTAATATGCATTTGCGTGACAAAGGCATTACTAGCTAAATGTACAAAGGGCTGTATGACTGTAATGACAATGAGCGAGTGAACCGCTGTAGAGGCGGTGTCACGCTCGGTGCGTCATCAACTGTTATATAGTGTTAGGGGCGGGGCTATGCTCGGGGGTCTATGTGCGTCATTAGACCCCCGTTTTAGCTCCGCCCAAAAAATCCTGAGCAGAGACTTAGTGAAAAACTGTTTAACGTTCTAACTTCACAATTAAGCATTACACAATTCACAGTCTTTGTAATGTGTTTCAGCAATACATTTGTAACATTTATAAAGTGTTTAGGAAGAATTCTCAGAATTGACTTTACAGGGACTTTAAGGGAAGCTCAAGCATGATGCGTTACACGAAAATGAACCTCATTGGTTCTTGCTGAAGCTCAAAGTGATGCGTAACACGAGAATGAACCTCATTGGTTCCTGTGACGCTCAAACGTGCTGCGTAACACCAGAATGAAAACCATTGAGATTTTATACTCAAATAAAAGTATCATTCAGCCAGTCTGTGTTCTTTCACAATTTATCTTCTCAGCAATGAACTGTAATAAATACACACATGGATTTCCACTATACCGTTTTCGATTGTGGTTGCTGAATAAATAGGCTTATATAAAGTCTTTTTTTACTGTTATTTTATATATTGCTGCTATCATTAATATAATTTAAAATGATTGGTATTGATATTAGGGATTTCACTGTATTAATTTTTGCAGTAAGTTTCTTGTTTTTCCAGTTTTGGTAAGGAAGTGTGTTAATTTATATGATAAATAGCATGTATTAAATCAGCACGCTAGATGAGGTAAAATAAACAATGGGTACGATTCAACATTCTCTTGATTTGTGCTGTTAGAAAAAAGTGCAATAACTCTGATGAAATGTAAAAATAAATTTCTCAAATAATAACAATTACAATGTTTAGCAAAATAAATGTGAACTCTTTTTTTGCTCAAAAGTTTTCATTGACTAAAACTAGATTAAAATGCCCTGACGTTTAGTCGACTAAAAATGACAAAACCAAAACGGGATAAGGTTGACTAAATATAATAAAAGCTAAAAAGTAAATTTGACAGGACTAAGACTACAATTAAAAAAATAGTTGACAAAATAAACACTATTTGAGTCTTATATCTTATGAGGTATTGCTCACCAGAGCAGGTGATACTGTCTGATCCACATCTTCCCCCCCGCCAGGTTGGTCTGTAGACCTTTCTTATAGAAGGGGTTTGCTCTTCTGCTGGTCTCTGTGCACAGTGAGGTGGTGAAGTGAGCGGAGGAGGAGCAGCTGTGCCGCTACTTGGGATAAAAGGTGGTGTTGATATAACAGGAGCTGGTGGAGAGATAACAGGAGCTGGTGGTTCGGTTAAGAGTTTGGCTGGACCCCTGGCTCTCTTTTTTTGAGGATGACCTTCCTCCTCACTGGCATCATCTGTGTCTCCAAAGAAATGACTATAAAGTGGGTTGAAAAAAATACAACTCTTGATCTGCTCTTATTAATAATTACATAAACATTTTCACTGGCCTAAGAACTTAAAGGTGCAACAGAGGATCTTTTCGTCGACTGAGAGACTAAAGACTGTTACTGAGTTTTTGAAATGAGCGCATGCGTAAGAACAACCCCCCTCCTTCACAGCTAATTTCGAGGGAACGCCTCCCAAAACTCGTGCACGAGTATTGGGACACGAGTGTTTACCACTGGCATTCGCTGTGTTGTGTTAGTCGACTCATTATGTTGGACTCACCGCAGGTAACTCATAATCTGCAGTTGTTACTCCTGTCTCCTGACAAAAACATTGCATGTTGCGCCTGGAGTGTGGAAAGTTACTGGAGCGCGAAGCCGCGCGTCTCTCACAAGGAACGTCATGGCAGTGATTGACAAGCCAGAGGGCCAATCGTTTACGCGATCATTGGCTGATGTTTAAGGCCCTACCTCGTGCACAGATGATGTATATTAATATTATTCCTTTCAGTGCACCTAATAAATAGTCTTTTATCAGTTAGTAAAGACAGTTTAACTAATATTGCAAAGATTTATAAAACAAAACATCCTCTTTAGCACCTTTAAGTTGTAAATTAGTGTAATTGATTGAGAATGTCATGGCAATCCTGTTGTAGTTGTGTTAAGAGTATTTTGATTTTTATACTAAATTATGTTTTTGAGAAAATATAGAGGCCAAAAAGTTAATGTAGAATATAAAGGATAATATATGTATATACTAACATTGGCTTTGGCCTTCTCTTTGGTCTAATCTCCTCCTCTTCCTCTTCAGACTGTAGATCTGATGTGTTACACATCAGAGATTTCTTTAAGAGTCGTTGTGCCTCAAAGTAGTCATCTTAAAATTAAATATATGTGTTAAACTTCAAAAAAGAACATTATACACAACAGAACAGTATTAGACTGATTAAAAGGATTTTTTCAATTATATAAGGGAAAAATATTTTGATATTTGCTTACAATAGTCATTTTAAAAAATAAATAAATAGCATACCACATGTTTTAATAACTCTGACATCATATGTTTTCCAGTCAGGTCCAGGCTCCTCCGAATTTTTCACTGCCCTGTTTACTCTTTCATCATTTCTGTAGTTTGGCCAATAGACAACTCCATCTCTGCACCATGTTTGTGGCACCACTGCTACCGTTTTGTTGATCAGGAACTCGATTAAGTGGAACATCCTTAACCCAGAAGGAAAGAAACAAACAGCAACACAAAAATATTTTGTAACTAAATAACTTTTTTGTTTCAAGAAGTTCTGAAACAATTGTTATTAATAAAATAAATTCTATAGCCATCATTATTAATCAATTATTGTTGTGGCGTATGAATGTGTTGTGAATTAGCTGGAAAGTTTTTGTGAGAAGAACTGTTACTGAATGAGACTCAACGTTTTGCTGATCACACTGTTTTTACTTTCTTTTCAGCCTAAGGTTTTCTGGGTCAGTACGTCTAACTTTTGTCACCAAGTGCATAGTGTAATTGCATGTGGGTCACTTTTAAAAAGAAGATGTAAGTGGATATGGTCAACAAATCAAAATTGCACTTTAAATGTGGCCTTATTAAGCTCAACTGAATCAACAATGAACTGTCAACTTACTGCGAAGTTACTTTGAAACAATCTGTACTGTATAAATAAAAATGACTTTGAACACAAGCAACTTACTACACAAAGTACTTACAGACAATTGTTATCCAGTTTCAAACTGCAGTGTTTGTGGTGATGCATGGTGATGTCTTTTGTCACTGTGTCTGATCCTAATTTTGCATTTAAACACCTGTCCAGTCAAAACTAATGTGTCACTGCATCAATTCCTACTGCTAATATATGAACACAAGAGCTACTAATATATGAACACAAGAGCTACAACTAAAACTACCATCAATACTACCACTATCATTCTCCCTAGGAAAAAAAGTACAAGCTAAAAATGCCTTCATCCTTTGCCCTTTAACTGCCAATTATAAAAAAAGAAAAAGAAAAAGAAAAGTAAAGGCTGATATGTCTCTGATTCCTTAAAGGTTTAGTTCACCCAAAAATGAGAACAACATGGGGGTGAGTAAATGATGAAATGAGTAAATTGATTTAAATTTTTGGGTGAACTAAACCTTTAACCTGTGGAGTTTTTGTTGTTTCTCATTGTAGCGTGAGACATTCCTAAAATGTATGAAATAAGGGTATGGCCACAAAACCATCCCTATGAGGTAAAGCAACACATTTCTGGACAAGCTCTGAAACTTTGACACACTTGAGTGTATCTGATGTTTGCGAAATGATATGGATATTCAGATATTCAGAACTGAATGGGTAAGTGAAGAACAAAGACTTATCTGAAAATTCTTTGTATACTACGTACACTCCATCACTGCATTCCACAATGTTATGTATAATGCAAATCTCATTACCAATGAGAAACACGTTATCCCCGGTTGAAACTTTAACCATCCACTTGTCACATGCCATCTCACCATACTGTGCTTTCACTGACAGTCCATCTACAAGTGGCCCAACAAAATGCTGTTTTTTAAAAGAGGTACCATTTAAAGGAGTGTCAGTAATTCTCATCTCTGACAATCGACGAATAATTTGGGCAAGGGGAAAGTCTGGTTTTCTAACAAGCCTTTTTAGCTTGTTCAGGTAACTTTCATAGGGAAATGCAGAAAATGCGTCAAGACAACCATGTCGTTGTACTTCATCTGCCAGATGAACCAAAGAATGTACATTATAAACAAGTTGATCTTTGCCATATATTTCACCAAAGTGAGAAACAAAAGATCTAAGCAAGGTGTGAGCATACTGTGTGTGGCAGGATAGTCTAGGACTTACTAAAATAGCAATACCAGAGAAGAGTAGCATGAAATTGCTGTACATATTTAGGTCCAGAAAGGTACCCAACACTACAGGTCCGGTGTACAGCAGAAACTGCCTAAATTCAGTGGCCTTCCACCGATCTAATTCCCTCAGCGATCTGGGCTTTCGGGCAAACTCCACAGGAATATAGGAACGCATTTCTACTAGTTTAGCAGACATTCTTTCTGCTATGTTTGCAGGTACTCTGAAATTCAGAGGACCCCTGAGCCAAATATTCAACAAGCGCCTAACCACACCTAAACAAACCAAATGCATATAATCTAGAGGGAATTGTGAAACCATGCCAACATTGCTGCCATGAAATGGATGTGGCCCCTGATGATGATGACCCTCATCAACCATGTTTTCAAATGAATCATCTGTCCTTAGAGCATAGTCTGTATATGGGTATGTCATGCGTCTGTTAATATATTTTCCAGGCTGAGAACATTTATCACAACCATGGTAGCCATTGTGGTTCTTTGTGTTTTTAACAAAGGACCTAGCTGGTGTGTCACAAATCACTGTGTCCAGTTCGAGCTTCAATGTCTTACCCTCTATTTCAAAACCTTTCTCAAGCTGTTGTAACTCGGCAACAAAATCTCCAAGAAACTCTTTTGCTGAGCTTGGTTTCTTTGGTCCACAGAACAAACCTATCACTACTGGTTCTTTCATGGGAACACTCAGTAGCAGACCAAGGATGGGCCACAGTTGCAGACTAGAGCTCTTGAACAAAGGAAGTCCATCTATGTTTATTTGCAACTTCAAAGTGAATCCGTCTGCCAGTGTGTGTAGGTATTTAGACAGCATATTCTTAAGTGATGACAGAATACCAAAATAGTGATATTGTCCCCCAGCCCTTTCTAGAATAGTGTACTTTGTCTTAGTCCTAAGGAGGGTTCGAGCATCCTTTGGAAGATCAGGATGGCAAATGCGAAGTATGCACAATAGTGCTGTCAAAGCAACCAAAGAAATGCCAAAGTGTATGGCCCAGTTGGAAATACTGTCAGAGAGTGAAAATGTCTCAGGCCGTTCATCTTCTGAATGTTCTGAATCAGATGTCTGAATCGGCCTATCACAGCTGCCAATCACGAAACCCTCATGTATGTCTGCATCTACATCCACGCCACCTTCCTCCTCACTAAAGACTAGTCCAGTTGCAGTGTCTGAATAAGTTGGATTGTCAGGACTTTCTTCAAAAAGCTCTCTATTGACATCTACAAGGTCCATCTCTGTGGTAACTTGAAAGTCAGTCAAATTTATGTAGTCATCCCTAATTTGTTTAAGTCTTTTATCTACGTCTACATGGGTCCTCCGTCTTAAGGTAGAGCTGGAGACAGGAACAGTTTTTCTATTCATCTTATCTAAAAGAAATGTTACAGAAACATAAAGAGATCGTTGCGGAAAAAAACAAACATTTGTGTTTTCAAAAATAAATATACAGCAGGACTCCACAATAAGGACTGCCTGATGCATGAAAGTGAAACCAACAAAGTAGGTTGTAAACCTAAAAAGTAGGTTTTTAAATAAAAACTTCTCTGAAAATTCTTTGTATACCATGTACACTCCATCACTGCTTTCCACAATGTTATGTATAACGCAAATCTCGTTTCCAATAACAAACACAAACCTAAAAAAAGGTTTTTAAACTTTTAACCTTGTATGAATCTTTTGAAATGGCACATTTATTACACGTTAAACGCTGTAGTTGTGGACCATTATCAGTATTTGTCAAAATAGCTGGCTAAATCAAGTTCANTTATTATACAAAAATTATGAAATTGTCGACAAAAAGGTAGCACGGATTCAGTTATATGGAAGTGGTTTGGTTATTTGAAAAGCAACCAGGCGCAGATTAAAACGATCTGTAAAATATGTCGTTGGCCGGTGAAAAACAAGACTGGCAACACAACCAACCTATTCCATCACAGTGCTTCCCACTTTTTTTTTTTCTAGGCTTGATTGTGTTTTCGGGGCACAGTTTAACATGTCTTAATGCTTTGTTTTTTTGAAAACGCTGTATTTTTCATATATTTTACCTTTATTCTACACCTCTGTTTCCACTGTCATATGAACGGATCGTTTGACTTCCTGGTCCTATGAAGCCACTCCCTCGAAATACGCAATGTGCTCAGATTGGTTAGGAGGTTGGTAGCTGGCCCAGTGTATCGTGATTCGCTGAAGCGTCCGGAAACGCCACGCCCCTTACCATTCGTAGTTAAGCGCTTAGGTATAAATGTAAATAATCGCGCCTATATTGCTGTATCAAATTGAGCCCGAATCAGACCCAGATGAAGAGGGTCAAGCAGAAGCTCTGCAATCGCGGCTTTTAAAGGACGTTTATGAATGGTATTTCATTTAGTATTTGTGTCAAAGTGTTTAGATATGCTGTCACTGCTGTTTGTTACCTTTCAATATACAGTTTTATCCTGATTAAAGCTTTACTGTAGCCGAATACATGACTGAGTAGGAGCATTCTACTTCATCTGGGTCTGATTCATTGACTAAAACTAGATTAAAATGCCCTGACGTTTAGTCGACTAAAAATGACAAAACCAAAACGGGATAAGAAAGGAAATAGAAGGAAGAAATCCTCCAAAAACACACTGGTGACACTTGAATGAGCTGTAAGCTGCAACAGAACACACACAGTATCGTAATATGAATTAATATAGTATGAAATAATGATCTGAAACGACATTACATGAGGTGGAGAATTGTCAAATGCAAACAGAAATAGATTCAAACTAGTATACTAAAACTAAAGTTTACTGACACAAGTGGGTTTTTAAACTTTTACCCATAAATTACAGGTATGAATCTTTTGAAATGGCACATTTATTACACGTTAAACGCTGTAGTTGTGGACCATTATCAGTATTTGACAAAATAGCGGGCTAAATCAAGTTCAAAACAGTTTTTAATCTTACTTACCTCAGAAGAAAGGAAATAGAAGGAAGAAATCCTCCAAAAACACACTGGTGACACTTGAATGAGCTGTAAGCTGCAACAGAACACACACAGTATCGTAATATGAATTAATATAGTATGAAATAATGATCTGAAACGACATTACATGAGGTGGAGAATTGTCAAATGCAAACAGAAATAGATTCAAACAACTAGAAGTTCAGTGAAAAAAACAGGTAACGTTAGGCCTAACATCTCGCCTGCTATTTTACTGGAAAGGGGTGAAAATTTGCGTTTAGGTCGGATTGGACTGAAACCTTATTTTAAAAGCTTCTTAAATCACCCCACCTCCCAGAAAGATAAAGAAATTCTGTCCAAATAGCGTTTTACTCAAAAGGTTAACTGTTAGTTGCCAAATTAATTTTCACTCAGATCTTAACGCTAATGACACTAAAGAGCTAATAACGTTAACTTGGCCACAGTCATTTTTAAAAATTACAAAATTTCAAATAAAGCAATTAACGATAATTTTACTGGATACAACTGTACAAATAAAGCATATTTTAACTTTTCTTACCGTGTTTAGTGTTCACCGACCTGCCGGCTCCAGCTTTTCCACGGTGAGGAGAAGGATTCAGTGACGACGTCAGTTGAAAAAAGGCGCGTCCGGTCAGCGAATCCGCCCAGCGTCTGTAACGAGTCCGCGAGTTGACAGTGCGCTGTGCGGAGGCGGGGCATATTCTGTGCGCTTTGCCAAATTGAATCTGAGCNCATTCTAATTACCATAACTATTTATAGTTTATGTACATTAATGGGTTATAATAGAATTATTACAGAAAATGAAATGCAACCATAAATTGTACCAGAAACATTTTTATTTAATGAAAAATAAGACTTCACAAAATTAAGAAGAGTAAATATGAGCAACATTCTTTTTGTCAACAGTTGTACTGTTTAATATTGTTGAAAAGATTTTTAAAATATTCTTTGAATAGAAAAATAGAAACATTTGAATAGAAGCAAAAACAATTAAAAAAAAAAATTCATTTAAAATAGTAATCTTGTACTTTCATTTTATTGTAACTGATGCAACTTTAAATAAACACTTCAAAACTGAAGTAAACAAAATTATGGAAAAACTATTGTTGGGTGCTCACAGTGGGGCGGTTCCTTGAGCTTCCCCTATCAGCTGCCAGGCTGAACCACCTTATTGTGTGTTTTATAATGTCATCATCAGTGGCGGCACGTGATGCATGGCTTTTTCTCACTGCACCTATAATACACAAGCAGATTTTTATTTTTAAAAATTCACATTAAAGCTAC
>RJVU01068204.1:948646-969470 GCA_003731715.1 Anabarilius grahami | reverse complement strand
AAATTTAAACAAAATTATATAAACTATGCAAACAAATAAGATCTACAAAACAAAAAATATACAGTGTTTGTCTAAATAATGTATTTTGTTTTGATAAAAATTAAATAAAGTATTTTGTTTTTGATAAAATAGTTTTGTTTCAATAAATATTTTGTTTTGATAGTGTTTCATTTATTAAAAAAACATATATAGTGTTTTGTTTTAATAAAGTATTTTGTTTTGATAAATAAATATATGAAAAAAAGATTTTTAAAAATATTTATTTAAACAAAAATATATAAACCATATGCAAGCAAATAAGATCTACAAAACTAAATTTCTGAAAAAGATTTAAAAAAAAAAAAATTTAAAGATCATATTTAAAGATTTAGATTGTACTGGACAATATATCAATAATTATTTATCATATTAATATATCAATAATAATCATTTAATTTGTAGAAAAAAAAAGTGTGTAATAGTTTTCTATGCTTACCTGAAAACATTAACTATGATCATTTTAAAACATACAAAAAAAAGGAAATTGTATATCTTGTGTAAAGATTTAACGTATTTAAATTCTTGATCAATCCTAGTGTCCAAACACGGAAAACTCCTCACATTCCTCGAGGTTATCAAACACAGACTGACACAGATGTCACACTCACGTTGCGTGTCCACGTCAGCCGTTCTGTGTTGTAACCCATCATTGTCATTAAGCATGTGACAAACAGATTCCACTCCAGGTGCATGCTGGGACCTCCAGGGGCGTTGTAGCTGTTATACCACTTGACCAGCACTTTCATGGCAGTGTCCTTGGGTAAAATAAACCTGATGGCCTGCAGGCAGCGTTTGACTGTGGGAATGAAAGAAAGATCAGCGGTTAATAACAAAAGTCACTGCCACAATGGTGGCGCTTTCTGTAATATTTCGGTCTCTAGAGAAGGCTTGATATTAACTACAATAAAGCTGACCGAGTGGATCTCTGAGCTGGTGCGAGTGAGTGGAGGCGGGGCTAATTAGCATATTCATAGATCATCGTATACTAAATGAAGCAAGGGTGTCGAGTTACATTCAAGCTATTTTAAGGCATCTTTTCACAAGAAAAAAACACTCATTTTGGTGATCAAAAATTTGTTTTAATGGAACAATTAAGACCACAGAGGGATGCATCATTCATGTCTGAAGCACAAATATGTGGGAAGAGACGCGCGCAAGTTTAATACCCAAGTATAACCAATTTATATGATGATGCACCACTAATACATGTTATTTAGTCAGCTGTCACCACAGATCTCTGATGAATTAATACCATAATATTAGATTAACATTAAAAATAACCTCATTTTTAGGTCGTATCGCCCGCCCCCGTGTGTGTACATCAAATGTAAGTGTAGGTGAAGATAATGGAGATGAATGTTCTCCGCGGAGGTGATCCTATAGAAGGTGCACACGGAGGGGGCCGGCACTTCAAAGGACACAGCCGGAGCTGGAACACACATCTGAGCGAGGGGGTGGAGAACAGAGGGGACCACTACACTCGAGGAGGTTTATAGATGACTGTTTGCCAAAGTGCTCGACTGCGTGACACGGGGGCTACATGACCTGATACAGAGAGGAAGAGGATGTTGAGATATGAGGGTAGAGTTGGGTTGATTTCTGCAGCAAGAGGATTTTTGTTCGTTTTTTTTGAGTAAAAGCCTTATGTGTATCAATACTTAAAGGATTTGTTCACTGCAGAATTAAAATTTCCTGATGATTTACTCACCCCTCATGTCATCCAAGATGTTTATGTCTTTCTTCAGTCTAAAAGAAATTCCAGGATTTTTCTCCATATAGTGGACTTCACTGGGGTTCAACGGGTTGAAGGTCCAAATGTCAGTTTCAGTGCAGCTTCAAAGAGCTCTACATGATCCCAGACGAGGAATAAGAGTCTTATCTAGAGAAACCATCAGACATTTTCTAAAAAAAAATAAATAAATTATATACTTTTTAACCACAAATGCTCGTCTTGCAGTGTGCCACGCATTACGTAATCATGTTGGAAAGGTAACACGTGACATAGGTGGAAGTACAGCGAAAAAATCTCATTTTCTCCTCCGACTTAAATCATTGTTTTACCTTTTTTTGTAGAGGGTGTTTGACTAAGTCTTTGCACTTTGCTTTGTAAACTTAAGCCTACGTCACGCGTGACCTTTCCAACATGATTACGTAATGCGTGGAGCATCACAGAGCAGTGCAAGACAAGCATTTGTGGTTAAAAAGTGTATACATTTTTATTTTTTTTTGAAAATGTCAGATGGTTTCTCTAGATAAGACTCTTATTCCTCGTCTGGGATCATGTAGAGCTCTTTGAAGCTGCACTGAAACTGACATTTGGACCTTCAACCCGTTGAACCCCAGTGAAGTCCACTATATGGAGAAAAATCCTGGAATGTTTCCCTCAAAAACCTTAATTTCTTTCCGACTGAAGAAAGAAAGAAAGACATCTTGGATGACATGAGGGTGAGTAAATTATTAGGAAATTTTAATTCTGAAGTGAACTAATCCTTTAATATAATTTGAAAAAAAAAAACTGAATGATTTGAATATTCAACATTTAAGTATGGAAACATTTCCATTTTCCACGAAAAAAAAAGTAATTGCGACTTTTTAATCTCAGAATTCTGAATTTATTTCTTGCAATTCCAAGTTTTTAAACACACAATTGTGAGTTTGTAGCTTGCATTTATAAGAGTTAAAGGGGACCTATTATGCCGTTTTTGTGTGTGTCCCTTTAAATGCAAGAGCTCAACAACAACAAAGCTGGACAATCTCACGCAGCCAAAATGACGAAAGTTGTCAGCCTTACATTGTTCAAACCGGAGTCGACACTGATGGAGAGACTCAGGAAGAAGTTACAACTTTTAGAAACTATCCCTTTAAAGTTTAATGTGTTAACATTAGTTAATATGAACAATACATCTACAATATTTATTGTCTAGCATTTATTAATCTTAATGTTCATTTCAACATTTACTAATACATTTTTAAATTAAAATTTGTACCTGGTAAGGAAAGGAAATTCTTTTGAGCCAGACAACTCATATGAAGCATAAATCCTCAAAAATACAAAATACATCATTTTTTTTTTAAATAAATAAACCCTAAATAAATGTGTCAGGTCAATAAAGTCAGTAAATATTAGTTAATGCACTTTGAACTAACAAACAAACCATAAATAATTTTGTCTTTTAAGTAACAATCAAGACTAATAAATGCTTTTAAAAGATAAATCACTCATTGTTAGCTAATGCATTAACTAACATTAACAATGAGACCGTATTGTAAAGTGTTATTTTTGTAAAGAATATTTTGTCATATTCATTAATTTTAGACTATGATTGGATGGATTTTTTTTTGGAGAAACTTTATTAATACGTTATTGCAATATTATGTTTTTTGGTCAACAGTATAATTTAGTATTAAAGGTGCCCTAGAATCAAAAATTTAATTTACCTTGGCATAGTTGAATAACAAGAGTTCAGTACATGGAAATGACATAAAGTGAGTCTCAAACTCCATTTTTTCCTCCTTCTTGTGTAAATCTCATTTGTTTAAAAGACCTCCGAAAAACAGGCGAATCTCAACCTAACACCGACTGTTACATAACAGTCGGGATCATTAATATGTTCGCCCCCAATATTTGCATATGCCAGCTCATGTTCAAGGCATTACACAAGGGCAGAACGTCTGGATCTGTGCACAGATGAATCATCAGACTAGGTAAGCAAGCAAGAACAACAGCGAAAAATGGCAGATGGAGCAATAATAACTGACATGATCCATGATATGATGATATTTTTAGTGATATTTGTAAATTGTCTTTCTAAATGTTTCGTTAACATGTTGCAAATGTACTGTTAAATGTGGTTAAAGTTACCATCGTTTCTTACTGTATTCACGGAGACAAGAGCCGTCGCTATTTTCATTTTTAAACACTTGCAGTCTGTATAATTCATAAACACAACTTCATTCTTTATAAATCTCTCCAACAGTGTGTAATGTTAGCTTTAGCCACGGAGCACCATCAAACTCATTCAGAATCAAATGTAATACATCCAAATAAACACCATACTCACATGATCCGATGTATGCAAGCAGCATGCATGACGAACATTTTGTAAAGATCCATTTTGAGGGTTATATTAGCTGTGTGAACTTTGTTTATGCACTGTATTATAGTTGAGAGCTCGGGGGGCAGGGAGCGCGAGATTTAAAGGGGCCGCAGCCTAAATCGGCGCATAGTTAATGATGCCCCAAAATAGGCAGTTAAAAAAAATTAATAAAAAAAAATCTATGAGGTATTTTGAGCTCAAACTTCACAGACACATTCAGGGGACACCTTAGACTTATATTACATCTTGTGAAAGAACGTTCTAGGGCACCTTTAAATTAAACTTGTTTAATTACCGTCATGATGCACAAAGCTTGATGTCTTGAGACCTCTCAGTGTTTTTGTAGTCATTTTGTAAAACTCAGATCCTGATTTATTTGGCATAAATGATGTGCCCAAGGATCTGTCACTAATGAACGCACTTATGCTTTACTGCGAAGTACAACTGTGAGTCATTCCTGCCACTTTCTACATTTAGACATCTGACCTTTTCTAATGTGTTTGCTATAATTATTTCAGGAAGTATACATGATACATGTTTTGGGTCTGTTCATGTCATTAGAGCTGTTTGCTATTGACTTATTACCATTACAATGTCCACCACCTATCACGGCTCTCGGGGGTGCAGGTGTCCCATGGCGTTTTTCTTGGCCTTTCATCTTGGACTGATTGCGTGTGACATCTGCCCATACAGCTTTCTTTAAAATCTTCTCAATTAACGCCAGCTTCCTGTTAATAAGTGCTTTAGTTTGAAAGTGCTGGTCTTTGTACCACTAATAAAGTGGCATTTTATTCAGGCCCATCCTGACCTTTCGCTGTTTGTTTGCTAATTAAGCTCCAAGCAAAGTCATTGAGAGTGTGGTGGTGTGACGCTGAACGATAACGAATAAAAGAAGTGGAAAATGGCATTTGAGATATCCCTAATTCATGTTTAGTTGTGAACAAAAGCTACTTTTATGCATTTGGATTAGATTTCATGCCTTAAATGTAGATATTCATCGCTGGACGTGGTCACTGTTCTCTCAAGAATTAGTGACGGGGCTGGATGAACTAATTTTAGTATTTTAAAAGACCAAGGGTCTTCACATCTTTACTGACCTCCGATGCGTCTCCTCAACCATCTGTGTGATTTGAGGAATCATTCATGCCTCGAACTCAAGCTTGTGGGACAAATTACATGCTGAATCCTAATACTTTGGTATAGGGGTTTGTTTAAATTACTATCCAAAAAGTATGTCTTGGCAAAACGTAACTAAATGTTTGTTTTTTTTCTGTAAAAAGGTCTCACTTAAATATGGACGTTCATAACTGCGAATTTTTATTCTACTTTTACAGAAATCGCTTTTTAAGGACTACAACAAACGGCTGGTAGGGACTACAACAAGCTTCTTCCTGGGTTAGTGACATCACAAACCCTAAAATTTACATAAACCCCGCCCCCGAGAACACAACAAAGGGGGCGGGGCCATGTTGGGCTGCTTTAGAGAAGAGGAAGAGTTGTAGTATTCGAGTGTTGTTGACATGTCGTCATTTTACGCCGAACTGCTTCACAAACGAGGGTCAATTCAACACAAAAGATGAACATGACGGCACATGCTAGTGGATGAGTTGAATCAACTCCACAGCAACTACATAAATTTATCCACTAACCATTCAGAAACGTCCAGTTTCATTCTAAAAGTTGTAACTTCTTCCTGAGTCTCTCCATCAGTGTCGACTCCGGTTTGAACAATGTAAGGCTGAATACTTTAGTCATTTTGGCTGCGTGAGATTCTCCAGCTTTGTTGTTGTCGAGCTGTTAAAGCTCCGCCCTCTTCTGGAAAGGGGGCGGGAGCAGCAGCTCATTTGCATTTAAAGGGACACACACAAAAACGGCGTGTTTTTGCTCACACCAAAATAGGGGCAAATGTGACAAGCTATAATAAATGATCTGTGGGGGATTTTGAGCTGAAACTTCACAGACACATTCTGGGGATCTTATATTACATCTTGTGAAAGTAGCTATTCAAGTGATTTTGTAAACATTCCTATATTTCTTCACATCACAATATATATTGCAGAAAATGGCAGTTTCAAGCAGCCCTAACGTGGGGTGTTTTAAAACGAGTGTTTTGATGGCTTGTTGCGCCTTTCCAAACACACAATCAGCGTGTGACTCAGCTCTGTGCTGCATTGGAAGCGATGCATCACGCTGTTGGACAGTATTTATCCGAGCGCTTTCTCTTACCCAGATCTGAAGTGGCCACCTCAGGAATGGTGATTCTTAACATGGAACTGGAGCTCAATTCCTGAACAAAAGAAAAGTGAGAGGCGAATATTAGCAGCACATACTAAATTAGCAATACGAATCTACAGACATCACGTTTCTATTTATATCTGGTTGAATTTAGTCAAAAGCAACCAGACTATTGTTGTTCCCTTTGCTAAAATAAATCGAAAACAAAAGAACAATTGCAATCCAGCAGGCATTCTACAATGACTTGGACGAAAACAAACCATAGACGCTGGCTATTTTTAAAACCCTTTCTCTGAAGCATATCATCCCACATAAGTTGGTCGCGGCGAGATTGCTTTGACAGGCCTGCGAGGGGATTTCTTCTGGTAGGACATGACGTTCAGTGGGAAATGACAACGCAGAGGGGCTGACTGCAGGGGAGCAGACTTTATTGAGTCTTGTCAAAACAGTGACGGGCTCCTGGTGCACATGTCTGAGCCGCCGCACCATGTCGGTCATGTCCTGTTACTGTGGCAGCCCTCAATTACAGCCGGGCACTGAACGACAAAAGCAATTACCAGCTCCTGCCTTTAGCAGCAGTGGTCAGCACAAACACAAACGCAAGCATCTTGACCCTCTCTGACATTTTGAAAATGCATTTAGAACGCAGTTGCTGCATTTATGTCGATGGTACAGACGGTGATATGTCGAGCGAGCCGTGCATTTTGAGATTACCAGCATCGAACAAAAATTGTGTCCACTTGGTCGAATAACAAAAGAGTAAAATATACTGACAACTCGGTTAATTTTTTTCTTTATTTTATCGAGAATCTGGGGTAAATGTATAAAATAATGTTAATTTTACACCTCATTTGTTATCAATTAATAAAATATAGTGTTCACGTATGCATAAGTTGTTATTAATTCAATAAACAATGCATCTAAACAAATGCACTGTATATTAGAGACTGCATATACAAGCGCTTAGGACTGCACATGCGCATTAGCTTGATCCAGTCTGAAAAATACAGTTTTTTTTGTCATGATTCGAGCGTTTAGAAACAAAATTTATGAGACAGTTACTGTCAGATTTCATTGGTGATTTCAAATATGAATTTTAATTGAAAGCTTGGCAAACAGCTTTGGAGAATTTGATGTTTCCCCATTCAAAGAGATAAGAGTTGCACTTGGATGCCCGAGAGGCATTTCTAAGATGGACGCCAAGTGAAATGACTTGTCTTAAAGGGACTTTGGTGTCAGTGTGTTAAAAGGTATTAAAGTCAGCATAAAAATTCTAATTCACCCTATATATTTTGTACATGCATGTTATAGATCTTATTCTGAACAATTCATCCATGCATGTTTTTTTTTTATTATTATTATTATGACCTCTCTTTAATCACAATGTCAAAACTCGATCTTCTGGTGAAAACTTTTTAGTCTGTTTAAAACGCAAAATCTCAAAATTCAATCAAAAACTGATGCCAAGAACCAAGATTTCACCCTACATTTTTGGAAGAAAAGATCTGTTGCTACTTCCATTTTGTTGAGACTTTTAATGTCTGGTTTCAATTAAAAGTGTGCATGATATATAGCTTCATGAACGTTTAGTGAACGTTTTTTGAGGAAAACATTCCAGGATTTTTCTCCATATAGTGGACTTCACTGGGGTTCAACGGGTTGAAGGTCCAAATGTCAGTTTCAGTGCAGCTTCAAAGAGCTCTACATGATCCCAGATGAGGAATAAGAGTCTAATCTAGAGAAACCATCGGACATTTACTAAAAAAAATTAAAATTATATACTTTTTAACCACAAATGCTCGTCTTGCACTGCTCTGTGATGCTCCACGCATTACGTAATCATGTTGGAAAGGTCACGCGTGACGTAGGCGGAAGTACCGATCCAGTGTTTACAAAGCGAACGTACAAAGACTAAGTCAAACGGCCTTTACAAAAAAAAAGGTAAAACAACGATGTCGGACGATTTTGAAGTTGGAGGAAAAAATGAGATGGAGTTTTTCGCCCTACTGTGGTACTTCCACCTACGTCACGCATGATCTTTCCAACATGATTACGTAATGAACAGAGCAGTGCAAGACGAGCATTTGTGGTTAAAAAGTATATAATGTTTATTTTTTTTAGTAAATGTCCGATGGTTTCTCTAGATAAGACTCTTATTTCTCGTCTGGGATCATGTAGAGCTCTTTGAAGCTGCACTGAAACTGACATTTGGACCTTCAACCCGTTGAACCCCAGTGAAGTCCACTATATGGAGGAAAATCCTGGAATGTTTTCCTCAAAAACCTTCATTTCTTTTTGACTGAAGAAAGAAAGACATGAACATCTTGGATGACATGGGGGTGAGTAAATTATCAGGAAATTTTTATTTTGAAGTCAACTAATCCTCATAATAATAATAATAATAATAACAGCATAATTTATTCAGCCATCAGTGTCAACGCATCCTAATTGTACAGCCCTCTTCCTCATCTCTAAAAGAGCACTATAATGATTTCAGTAACCCTCAGCACCGATATCATTTTGACTCAGGAATATCAATAAATATGCTGAGAGGTGACGGCTGCACTAACCAGCGTGACTCTGTTGCTGACGGGGTCTCGGAGGGTGTGGATATGAGGTGCAGCGTGCTGGAATGGAGAGTCTTCCAGCCATGATGACTCGTGGTGCTGCGTCGAGCTGCGGAACTCCAACACAGGAGACGGCATGCCAATCTGAGAGCAGGAGATGAGGAATCGGATAATAAAACACAAAAGCATTAAAGAGTGACAAGGTTCATGCCCATTTCTTCCATCCGTTTCCATTTAAAGTACTCCTGTTATGCTTTTTCAGATATTACCTTTCATACAGTGTGTAATATAGCTGTTTGTGAACGTAAAAAGTCTTACTTCCTTTAAGTTTGTAACAAATTTGCATAATGCCAGCCTATGATCTTCATTGGCTGCCTGTGAAACAACATCAACCCCGCCCTCAAACACTGCAGATGTAGCTGAGACTGGAAAATTAAAGTGTTTTTTGACTGTGGATGCATGTGAACCTATCGTAGGAGACTGTAAAATTAAATTAGGAACCTTTAAAATAACAAGAGGCACTTTAACATTCACTTTCCTAATAAAAAACGCATGAAATGCTTAAAAATATTACTAAAAAAGGTATTTGTGGATGCTTTTTTTGACTGTTATTGGTAATTATCATAATAAAAAGGAACAAACTGTGACTACACAAGAACATCATCAGGCCTTAATGTAGTTCTGGGGATTTGAAGTGAATAAAAAAGCTGTTTGTGGTTTAGGAGGCATTTGCTTTTATTAATGGTGTAATACTTCACGTTAAACATTAAGAATTCATTAAGCATACTATCAATCATTGATCTCTGTTTCACAAAATTAGATTATCAAACCAGCTTCAAAGTTGTTTTTGTTGTTTAAGAACAAAAATAATGGAGCAGGCCATATTACTGTGATTTAATACTGATATTGATCCACTTGTAAGAACAAAGTGGAAGGCCATTAGCATTAGGACATAATATCAAGAGTCCTTTCTAAGAATGTGGTCTTGTCTTACATATATGACTCAATTAGTCTTTGACTAATTGGCTAGAATATAACACACACACTGCAGTACCTCCTCCAGTCGGCTGATATGCTGAACCGAGGCCCTGGCGGGGGTGCTGATGTTCTCCAGAGGAGTGATTAACGGCGGCTGGTGGTTCTGCACACTGAAGGTAGGAGACAGAAGGCCAGGGACAAACACTTTGCTGACCTGGAAAGTAAAAAAAGTCACGATTATTAGCTTAGAAACTGGATGGTTTTGTGTTACCAAAGCCGTAAAACTGAATTACTTTGTAGGTAATGAGAATAATAATTCTGTTTATGTATATAAAGTAGGTGTGTCAAAGCGTATTTGTATCTTAAAAAGGGCAGACTGAAAATTAAGGACCAATTTCATCACTCATTATATACTTAATTTTGTTTTATTATTAATATTTTTGTAGTAGTCTTTATTTATCAATGTTAAAATTAATGAATCACATTCAGTCTCTTGTGCTCACGAGCAATAAGTTGCTGGGTGCAGTTCACTTAACGGCCACCGGTGTCGCTAGTAACAAGAGTTTCATATCGCCCCTTTAAGAACATTTTAGTATTAGATATAACTAGTGCTGTCAAAATAAGAGCTTTCCGTTAACGCATGCAATTAATTTTTTCAGTTTAACACGTTAAAAATATATTTTTTATTAATTAAACAGTTAGTTTAACCAGAAATAAAAATTCTGTCATTTATTATTCACCCTCATGTCGTAAGACCTTCGTTCATCTTCAGAACACAAATTAAGATATTTTTGATGAAATCCGATGGTTCAGTGAGGCCTCCATTCCCAGCAAGATAATTAACACTTTCAGATGCCCAGAAAGCTACTAAAAACATATTTAAAACCGTTCATGTGACTGCAGTGGTTCAACCTTAATGTTATAAAGTGACGAGAATACTTTTTGTGCACCAAAAAAACAAAATAATGACTTTATTCAACAATATCTAGTGATGGGCGATTTGAAAACACTGCTTCATGAAGCTTCGAAACTGCCAAAGTCACGCCCCCCAGTGGTAAGCCATTGAAACTTCGAAACACTTATGATGTAACGAAGCCTCGTTTACTGAAATCACGTTCCGAACGTTGATACACGTTCCGAAACACTGATTCGAAACAAAAGATTCGTAAAGCTTCATGAAGCAGTGTTTTGAGATCGTCCATCACTAGATATTGTTGAATAAAGTTGCTATTTTGTTATTTTTTGTGCACAAAAAGTATTCTCGTCGCTTCATAACATTAATGTTGAACCACTGTAGTCACATTAACTGTTTTAAACACGTCTTTAGTAGCTTTCTGGTCAAGTGTTAATTATCTTGCTGGCTATGCAAGCCTCACTGAGCCATTGGATTTCATCAAAAATATCTTAATTTGTGTTCTGAAGATGAATGAAGGTCTTACGGGTGTGGAACGACATGAGGGAGAGTAATTAATGACAGAAATTTCATTTTTGGGTGAATTAACCCTATAAATTAACGCAATTAATCCCTTTTTTCCATCATGTTCAGCAGCGGCAGCTCTTAAAGTGACAGCAGCCTAATAAACCAGTTGCTGTGATGATGTCATTAATGTTAATCAAAAAACAAAGATAACATAGAAAATTGTAGCTTTAATAAGGATTAACCTATATTTCATTTATAATTTATGCAGTTAAGACTGTAAAGTGTTTGATAACTATTCAATTTCTTTATATATAAAGCCATATAAGGCAAATATGACATTTATTATAATGGGTTTATGTCCACAACAAAAAAATGAATAAAGTAAAAGAAAAGAAAATGGGCCTATAAAATAAGCCCAATTAGTGTTTTCGTTGTTTTTGATACATGTAACCTTAATAAATAAGGTTATGACACCAAAAGCTAATAGATTAACTCACTTAAATTTTAAATATATGTAAACAGTAAGTAATAAAACAAGAACAAATAATCAAATTACAAGTAATAGCACAAATAAATACAACAGAACAAACATAAATGAAATAAATGGTGCTTTTCAGGTTATGTAGGCTTAAACAGGAGATTTTCAGGTACAGAAACTGTAATCTAACGTATAGATTAAACTTTATTAAAGTTAATCAGCCAAGAGCAGTTACACATGCATAAATAATGTTTTGAAATGATGAAAATATAAAACGTTAAATACTATTATTTTAAATTATTACGCAAAACAATGCTGTGGACTTTGTTTAGAACAATTTTCGTTGGCAAAAGAGAGCGAAAAAGGCGATTTGGTGTCTAAAATGTAAGTCACTTAATATAAACTGCTTGTTTATTAAACTGTACGATGTATAAAATCAATATCACATTTGTAATCATGCTGATATTTGGAGAAAAAGTGTGCTCTTCGTGTAATATTGGTTAACCGCATTAAATTATATAAATATAAAAGACATACAGGGGCATTTTTGGCTCTTATCTTGAATTCTGGGGGCATTATAAATGCATTTTAATAGACTAAATCATGCAGTGAAAGTGTGCACTCTAAATATGCACGCGCACTAGTCTAAACTACATCACGTAGTGTATGCATTCACAACAAGAATGATAAATATAATGACAACTACATTGACGTCATGATATCGTTCAGTTTATCATGAGCGTGCTGCAGTTTTGTAATTTCCCGCTTTAAATGCTCGAGCTCTTTAAAGCAGGATGGATTCTGATTGGCTGTCAATGTTTTAATGGAAAGTATAACGACATGCTAAAAGATAAAAGTGTCTCTTGATACTACAGACCCTGAAACCTAGTATTTTCTAGTGATTGGCTGAAAATTTGATTGATCAAGGTGACCTATTCAACAGAATACAAAAGTGTTATAGTATGTGATGTGATCTGTCCTATATAATATAAATTAATGATTTTTAGCCACTTCAGGCTTCCTTAACCAATTCAATTGTGTGTGTGTGTGTGTGTTTGGGATAGATCACCATCACATACAATATAACTAAGACGAATAACATTGGGATGCAGCATTTGTATTCAGCTGGATAGGTCACCTTGATCAATCATATTTTCAACCAATCACTGGAGAACTAGACCTAGAAAATTGGTTAGAGGTGAGTCATCCACATCTGAAACGCACATCATCATCAAGAGGCTTTTTATACATCAATCAGGCATACATCTGCAAGTAGCATTTAATGACATTAATACATTATATGAATCTAACAGTATAAACAGACATGCCTGTGTGTCTGCAAAGAATCCCAGCATTCTCTCCAGCACTAATGACAATCTCTCATCCAGAGATGAGTGACTCACCTGGAACCAATTTTCAAATCTCTAGTGATTGGTGGGGAACATGATGGAATGAGATGATGTATTAGACTCAACACTAGGCTTTGAGTGCAAATTGTAATGCACAGATGCCTTCGGCTTTTTTAATAAAGGAGAACTATGCATGGCGGACACACTGCATATTACAGACATCTCAGAACAAAAGAGCCGAAAGTGGAAAAATGACTCAGGCCACTAATAATGTCATTTCAGAGGTGAAAAACCGCAGATGCAATCAAGCCTCACCCGTGTGACTCCTGTGTACAACACCAGACTTCCATTGGCCTCGAGCACCAGCATAGCATGGATGTCCTGTCAAGAAATGAAGAGAGCATGAAATTTAGGTGCGGAGGAAAAGACAACCGACATTCAAGATTTACATGCATTACATTTTATTTAAACGGTGTAAATTATTCATCATGATTAGAAGCAGGAAGATCTAATCACAATGAATTTGGTGAAATGTGACTCTACTCTACACGAGGAAATGGCATTTGCAACCCATTTTTCATTGATTTTCCAATTTATTGGATGGTGAAAAGTGGGTGTTTGGCTATTAGTTAACATTAAAGGGGACATATCACGAAAATCTGACTTTTTCCGTGTTTAAGTGCTATAATCGGGTCCCCGGTGCATCCACTAAGAAGAAAAAGTAAAAAATATCAACCAAATAACTTAGTTTTGGCAAACCTTTCTCTGCAAGTATGTGAAAAAATGAGCCGCTTGTGATGTAGGAAGGGGATCTTATTATACAGGGTTCCCACCAGGGGCGGTTTCTTCATTAGGGCAAAAGGGCAACGCACCACCAAAGTGAGAAAGGGACGAATTTTTCAATCACATTTAACCACAGTGCAGAGCCATATAGAGAGTGTGTTACGCTAGCTGTCACTGCTTGGCTGTTTGTTCTGCCTCTGGATATAGTCCAATCAGTGTCGAGTCACACTCTGTGGAGTACCGCCTCTTTTTGGGCGATTTCAGTCTGGCCAAGATTTGCCCCGAGTGCACTTCCATTCAAAAAGCTTTTTTTTCGAACTGCAGGCACTGCAATGCATTCTCTATGGGTTCCGGGAGGGCTAGCACTAACGTGCCTTCGTCATTATACGTAACCTTAACTTGTGCAGCGATTGGTGGAAACAAACATACCTCTATTAATAATTTTTTTAAAGCTGAAGTGACATCCAATTATTTCCTCAGTGCATAACTTACATTTCACAGACATATTCTCCATCTGTAAAAGTTAGAAAGTCGTGAAAATTTTCCATTTTTGCAGTCAGGCGTGGACGAGCCTTCAGCAAGCACAAACTTCCGCGAACGAGTGCGCCAAACAGACGGAGTTCAGTCTGAGTAAAATACATTTTGCTAAAAACATTTGTTGATGATTATTTAATTTTTTTTGGCGAACATAATAATTATGCCATATGTGGAATTTCGAACCTACAACTAAGTGTATTTGTACGATAGCAGTAACTGTAAAGTGACTGTAGTAGGGTAATCAAAATAATAATAATAATTAGTCTGTTCTTTTAGTTTAGTGTATTTAACCTATGCTTTAAAAAAACATTTCGTTTTTAGATTGTAAAGTTACAATTTTAGAATATAGCCTAGGCCTAATGTGATTTGATCCCTTTTTTGCACATAATATAGCATATCTTGTTTTTATAGCCTTCAATATGAACATTGTTTCTAGGCCAATATTGGGCAGGATGTGAAATAACATTTTTTTTATTAAATACAGATTTTTTTTTTTAGATCCCAGCCCTATGGCATGCTTTAAATACTGAATTTTCCATCTTTTAGATAAGCAATAAAGATACATTATTATATCACTTGTTAAATGGTTTTTTAACAATTAGCCTATCCATTCCTGCATTTCTAAAAAAATTTATTTATTTTTTTGCGCCCCCCCCCAAAAAAAAATTGCACCAGACGCCACTGATTCCCACTCTAAGCCAAATGTCGACTTTTGCCTTACTTTTACTGACTAAAAAGCTGAATTTCCATGACCTATAATGAACGGAAAAATAGGCCGCTGTTTTGCCGAGCACTGAGCAGACAAAACAAATCAGCCACAGACAGTATTTTAAATCCATCCATTTGCAAGCTTTATTTACTCGTTCACAGACGTTTTTAGTACAAAACTAAGTTAAAAGATTAGTTCACTTTCAAATTAAAATTTCCTGATAATTTACTCACCCTCATGTCATCCAAGATGTTCATGTCTTTCTTTCTTCAGTGGAAAAGAAATGAAGGTTTTTGAGGAAAACATTCCAGGATTTTTCTCCATATAGTGGACTTCACTGGGGTTCAACGGGTCCAAATGTCAGTTTCAGTGCAGCTTCAAAGAGCTCTACATGATCCCAGACGAGGAATAAGAGTCTTATCTAGAGAAACCATCGGACATTTACTAAAAACATTTTTTTAATTAAATACGTTTTAACCATAAATGCTCTTCTTGAACTAGCTCTCTTCTTCTCTATTTGAATTCCAGCAGTATAGACACTGCCAAGTGTATTACTGCCCTCAACAGGTCAAAGTTTGAACTAAATTGTCATATTCAATATTCTAGTGCAAGTATATAACAATTTGTTCAAACTTTGACCTGTGGAGGGCAGTAATGCACTTATACAATTCAAATAGAGAAGAAGAAGAGAGCTAGTTCAAGATGAGCATTTATGGTTAAAACGTATAAAATTAATTTTTTAAAGAAAATGTCCGATGGTTTCTCTAGATTAGACTCTTATTCCTCGTCTGGGATCATGTAGAGCTCCTTGAAGCTGCACTGAAACTGACATTTGGACCTTCAACCCGTTGAACCCCAGTGAAGTCCACTATATGGAGAAAAATCCTGGAATGTTTTCCTCAAAAACCTTCATTTCTTTTCCACTGAAGAAAGAAAGACATGAACATCTTGGATGACATGGGGGTGAGTGAATTATCAGGAAATTTTAATTTGAAAGTGAACTAATCCTTTAAACACTCATACACACAATTTTTTTTTTTTTGCGCTTTTACCCGTTAAATGCACTTTGATATTTTTCTGTACTATTTCTACAGAAATTAATTTACAGTTTTTATAATTTCAGGGGTTAGACGCTTTAGAGGATTTTCTGACTGTCTTGGACTGTTTGACACTAGGCTATTTCTGTAGATGATTATGATTATTTAAGTCTGAAATAATTATTAAATAATTAAGTCTCATAATAATTTTCCTTCAGAAATAATGTTGGTAGCAATGTGCATTTATTAATTTATTCATATTTATTCATTCTACCATGGTGAATAAACGAAGGTAACGACCAATTTGAAAATTCTGTGCGACTGCCTCTAGGGGGCGAAATGCGACAATCGTGCAGTAAAAAGGCGGCTTACCGTGTCCTCACCAGACTTGACAAAGCTACAAGATGTCAAAATCAATCATAAATCACAGCCAATCATAACAGCGTGTGGACGGGCTCTGTTCGCAGCTAAACACGAAAACCAAACGAAATTAAACTAAAATAAAATTAAACCATAAAACATTATTTAAAATACATACTCAGTGACTGATACAATCTTTGTCATGAAATACACTTGTTTGAGCTTTGTTTAATATTAAAATGGTTTGAGCTTGAATATCATTTTGCATGACTTTAATAGCCACTATGAGAGCAACAATGAATAATTTACCTCAGAGTTTGAAAAGAAATAAAAGGAAACAAGAACGTTCAAACTATAAGTAATAAATACTTTTCTTTGTGCATTTATGTCCTTGTTCCCTCTCTATGACCTGAACTATTAGCTGCAAAATCCTAGAAATATAGAAACCATTTCAACAATAAAATCCTTTGTCGTGTCGTGGCTGGTTAGGACAGTCTTTGAAGCCAAAGCTCTTGAAATTTACATTTCCCTGCACGTTTGCCTTAGTTAACAGGTACAGGTGACTGCGTTTGACTTAAGTTGACGATCGGGAATGGAATAAAATGCCGCTGAAAAATAGCCTAACCATAACAATACGCAAAACACGTGAAACAACGCAATAAAAAAATGTGGTATAGAAAAATTTTATTTTGATAAATGGAAAATTTTAAGCAACAAACAAAAATCCCTGATATTCCATGACTTGGACAAAAAAAAAATAGAATTCCCTGAATTTCAATGTCTGGAATAGACCTTTTAAAATTCCATGATATTCAAAAAATTCCATGACCCGTGGGAACCCTGATTATAATATTACCGCCCCTTAATCTGCATGTTTCCACCCACGACGACGCCATTTTGTTTTCGCATGCAACAATGGTGTACCAGTTCTAACGCCATGGCAAAAGTTGGAGCAAAGCATGATAACTGATAAGCTGCACAGACGAGCATTGAACACTATTTAGAGTCTCGTTAGAATAGATAGCCTGCAAGTTGACCCTGGCAAGCTCAGTTGACCCTTCGCAGGGAGTTTGATTGACAGGCAATGTAACCAATCATAACGCCAAATCCACCATTACGTCCGACAAAGCAGTCAGGGAGTTTACGTCGGTGGACTTGAACCTGAAAAATGGTGTGTATTGACGTCTTTCTGCGGTTGAAACAACATACCTTCTGATGTTCATTCATGTTTATTTGATGCTATAAATTCTAGAAGGAAGAGATGATCGGTTCACGAGCCGCTTGAGCTGAGGCGCTAAAGCGATCTGTCACGACACATTAAAGGGCCACAAAATGGTATTTATTGTTTAAATTTCTTTAAAAATTACAATATTTGAATTTTGAGAGTTTGTTTCATATCGAAAGTAATTGTTGACGCGTTGTCTGTGTCCTCTTTGCTCCGAATGTACCTTTTTCACTGCGTGAGAACATGATGTGTGGTGAGAGAACATCATGGCTTGTCGGACATAGCAACCGTAACTAAAGGGGGCGCGTTTTTGCGAAAGGTCAATTGCTAAAAAAGGAGCGTTTCTGTCCGAGTCTGACTCCAGTTTGAACAATGTAAGGCTGAACACTGTTACTGACAATCCTCATTTTGGCTGCGTGAGATTCTCCAGCTTTGTTGTTGTTGAGCTGTTTAAGCTCCGCCCTCTTCTGGAAAGCAGAGCTAATTTGCATTTAAAGGGACACACACAAAAACGGCGTGTTTTTGCTCACACCCAAATAGGGGCAAATTTGACAAGCTATAATAAATGATCTGTGGGGGATTTTGAGCTGAAACTTCACAGACACATTCTGGAGACACCAGAGACGCATATTACATTTTGTGAAAGGGGCATTATAGGTCCAACAGGAAACACAATTAACTTTCAATAACTTAACGTCCAAATAGAACACAGTAAAGTGTATTATGAGACTCATTATGGTGTTCATTTCATGTTCTCTTTAAAGTCGGCATGAAATGAAACTCACTATTTTCTTAATGCATATTAGTGTTATTGTGAACGATACATCAATGCATAAATGTCTGAATTTTTAATTAAAATGTCATAATTTGATTTTCTGGTAAAACAACTGCAAGATCACATTTGGATCGGTCTCCATTTTTGAGTGCAATGCCCACATCTCAAAATCCAATCCACAACCGATGATCCAGAAAAACTTAGTTTCTATCAAAAGTACATTTAAATTTACTGTAACTATTCTGAACTGTAAAAACTGTAGAACATGTAATTACAACATGTAATTTTCTGAGAGCTAAATGAGGAATACTGTGATATTTTCCCTCTAAATCAAGTACTCACCTCAAGAGGGGCGGCATCTTTTGCGGTGATAACAGTCACTGATGCAAATATCAGTTGATTAGTTTCATTGCTCTCAAGAAACTTCACACACCTGCAAAATGCACAAGACAGATCATTTAATTTAAGATTAGAAGCACTAGAGCTTTAAAGTAGTTAAATAATATGAAAGCAAATCCGTCTATCCAATTAATGTAGAAGCAAAACATAAATAAATAAGACACATTCACCTGAGCTGCTGGTGGGACTCGACCAAGAAGCACAGGTACCTGTTCTCACACAGGTCAGAGGTGATGAAGACTTTAGAGGCCTGGCAGCCTTTCTCCCTGCAACATGGACACAACACTGACTTCAGGACAAACATCAACAGTAACCTCATGCTCTCGGCTCATCAAAACTCAGTGCACCTGGAGATGCCGCTGGTTTCTGTCCACAGCTGCTCAACGCAGAGGTCTGGGAGAATGGGCTCCATCTCCGGCAGCAGGGCCGTCTCGTTCAGGGTGCTGTTGGGAGAGGCCAGAATGCTGTGGCCGCGTGGGGACGGGGTGTGGCATGACATGTTGAATCGCTGAGTTCCAGAGAAAGAGGGCACGGCGATGCCAGGGGAGTGAGCCCGACTGACGTCACACAAGAGAAACCGAAAGAGCATATTTGCATATACGGTGTACAATACCACAGAAAAAGCATGTTTTTTCCATTTGTGGACATACCTGAGAGCAGCCATGTTTGAAATGCTTGGCGAGTGAACCCGAGAGTGCAAGCCCGGAGAGGCGGGAATCCGGCTCTGGTTGTGCAGGGCGTGGCAGTGCAAGGGCGAGGTGGGCGAGTCCAGCCGGGTCACGTTTCTCAGGTGGGTGCTGAGGAAGCTGGGGGCTGCATTGGGAGTTTGAACCGGCCCCGGCTGGTCTGGACACTTCAACACTGTGGTCTGCTCCTGCAAAAACATTCAAAACAGGTCTAGATGTTAAATATCTACAAGTATATTGCAAATAACAAGGACCAGGACTTAGAGTAAATACTCTATTACCTATTTTTTTGCCCTGTATTCCTGTAATTTGTTTCATAATTCCTGTGACCTTGTTTTTTCTGTGATATTATACCTTTCATGTAAACATTTCATTAAGCAACCATACCTCAGGTGTGACTTTGCGCAGGTTCCAGACGGTGTGTGTGCACTGCTGCGTGTCGTACGTCATGATAATGGAGGGCTTGAGGCAGGTGAACACCACTCTCTGAGCGCTGTCGGAAACATACTGGACTCGCGTCTCAAACAGACCTGAACCAACAAGAGCATCAACATATATGACATACTGCATTCTGAAGTCATAACGGTCAGAGATCAACAATACATCAGCGTCATTATCATAGAGTTAATTCAATGGTGTCCAAAACGAACACTTTACAATTGACAAATGTATGACATTGGTTCGTGAACAGACCAGGTGTAAATGCCCTCTGAAACGCTTTAAATCCGACCAAATTGCATTTTCAATTGACAGGTAGGTACATTTTAGACCATGGTATCAACATTAATCCAATAAATGGTAATTTAATTAATAGTCATCATAAATATGGCTTAAACGGGTCAGTTCCAGGACAGAAGATCACGGAGAACACGAGTGCAAAACCATGAGACTGTGTGTGTCATAGTGGAAAATAATTAATATTTGCACCATCATAAATGACCACAAAAATACAAATGATTGCCAAATAATATTGATGATCTTAAACTTTCCTTTCTGAGGTACAGCGCTGTTATTGTTAACTATAAAAATTGGTGATTGAAAGAAAGCTAAAATAAAATAAAATAAAAAATGTTGTCTTTGTGCGTCATAGTGGAAAATAATAATTGCACCACCATAAATGACAATAAAAATACAAAATAATATTGATAAT
>RJVU01068204.1:937530-948187 GCA_003731715.1 Anabarilius grahami | reverse complement strand
AACAAAAATTAAAAACACATAAAATAACTAAAATTAAAATTAAAAAATGAAAGAGTAAAAATAAAAGCTAATTTAACATTAATAAATACTATAATAGTACATAAATCATACTAAAATAACACTGACTGAAAAGTTCTCAAGTCTTACCGCTCGACTTACAAACAACAGGAGCGATTTCATCTAAGGGATGCAGCATGCTGAACAGGGTCGGGAGAGGTTCCCTGACAACAAGATTCAAATCAATCAACACCATGTTCATACAACGCAAACATTATTTTACAGCACTCAAATTCAAGCACTTACCGTATTAACATTTTGCATGTTAAAGAATAAATAAATAATCAAACATACCTGATGGGGCTCATGTGGCCGTCAACTGTGATATTTTTGCGTTCCAAAAGCAGGCCAAACTTTGTTGACCAGAGAGCGGAGACCTCAAGAGAAAGACGAAACATTGCAATTTTGTAGCTGATGGAAAATAGTATTTATGCTAGAATGTGATTGTGAACGATGAACCATACTATATTCACAGTATTTAATGCTGTATAGCTTGTATTCAATCTAGATATTTTTACAAACAAGCAGACAAACTTTAACTATTACTGAAAAACTACATTGTGCAATGCAAAAGTTTCAGGCTCCCAATTCCAGTCTTGTTTATAAAGGCACAAGTCAGAAATGTTTAGGAAGAGCCTCTGGGGCAACATGCCAGAACATGCTCATGTAAAATAAAGCCAGCATTAGCCAGAACTGTAAATTGCGCTGTCTAAATACTGTTACTAAAACCAAAACCCTTTCCTGTCTGTGTGCCAAATAACCCATTATGCCTCATGAAACGGACAACTACCACACATAATCAGTCACTGAGCTGAAAGACAGTCAGGCTGACTAAATCCCTGATGGCAGTAACAAACGTGCTGGCTCTGCTGGACTGTTTCCTCCAATCACACATAAGCCATTTAAACTGGATTTGTGAGTGAAGCATTCATTATATGTTTCAGACATTGAAACTCAACAGACACAGACATTAAGCGTTCTGACCTGGAAGGGGAGTGGAGATATGAAGTCTTTCCCACTCATGCTGTGGACGTTCACACAGGTGCTCTGGACGATACACACCGTCTGCTCCACAACATCCTTTACTGGAGATCATGGGGGAAAATAATCATTCAAGAACTGAAGAATTCTAGGAATCAGTTCACTTGAGATTTAAAATTTCCTGATAATTTACTCACTCTCATGTCATCCAAGATGTTCATGTCTTTCTTTCTTCACACGAAAAGAAATGAAGGTTTTTGAGGAAAACATTCCAGGATTTTTCTCCATATAGTGGACTTCACTGGGGTTCAACGGGTTGAAGGTCCAAATGTGAGTTTCAGTGCAGCTTCAAAGATCTCTACATGATCCCAGACGAGGAATAAGAGTCTCATCTAGAGAAACCATCGGACCTTTTCTAAAAAAAATAACAATTTATACACTTTTTAACCACAAATGCTCGTCTTGCACTGCTCTGTGATGCTCCACGCATGACGTAATCATGTTGGAAAGGTGACGTAGGTGGAAGTACCGATTCAGTGTTTAAAAGCATACAAAGACTAAAAACAAGGTAAAACAACGATGTCGGAAGATTTTGAAGTTGGAGGGGAAAATGAGATGGAGGTACTTCCGCCTACGTCACGTGTGACCTTTCCAACATGATTACGTCATGCGTGGAGCATCACAGAGCAGTGCAAGATGAGCATTTGTGGTTAAAAAGTATATAATTTTAATTTATTTTTTTAGAAAATGTCCGATGGTTTCTCTAGATGAGACTCTTATTCCTCGTCTGGGATCATGTAGAGCTCTTTGAAGCTGCACTGAAACTGACATTTGGACCTTCAACCCGTTGAACCCCAGTGAAGTCCACTATATGGAGAAAAATCCTGGAATGTTTTCCTCAAAAACCTTCATTTCTTTTCGACTGAAGAAAGACATCTTGGATGACATGGAGGAGAGTAAATTATCAGGACATTTTAATTCTGAAGTGAACTAATCCTTTAAGCACTTAAGATGCAATAAATTAATATATAAATAAATAAAATACAATATTTCTTCTAACTTGTGTGGCAACAATAATATAACAACACAAAAATGCATACAATTCTTACCATCTTTTTTAGACTGAGGAACGGTGAAATTACACCATAGAGCCTATAAAACAATAAGTGAAATTATATTATACACTGAATTATGAAAAGTATGAAAAGCGATTCTTAAAGGGTTAGTTCACCCAAAAAAGAAAATAATGTAATTTATTACTCACCATCTTTAGAATACAAATTAAGATATTTTTGATAAATCCGATGGCTCAGTGAGGCCTGCATTGACAGCAAGATATTTAACACTTTCAATGCCCAGAAAGCTACTAAAGACTTATTTAAATCAGTTCATGTGACTACAGTGGTTCAACTTTAATGTTATAAAGCAACAAGAATACTTTTTGTGCTGCAAAAAAACAAAATAGCGACTTTATTCAACAATATCTAGTCATGGATGATCTCAAACACTGCTTCATGAAGCTTCACGAATCTTTGGTTTCGAATCAGTGATTCAGAGCGCGTGTCAAACTGCTGAAATCATGTGACTTTGGCAGTCCGAGCCACTGAATCGAAACAAAAGATTTGTAAAGCTTCATGAAGCAGTGTTTTGAAATCACCCATCACTAGATATTGTTGAATAAAATCATTATTTTGGGGGGATTTCATCAAAAATATCTTAATTTGTGTTCTGAAGATGAACGAAGGTCTAACGGGTGTGGAACGACATGAGGGGGGAGTAATTAATGACAGAATTAAATTTTTGGGTGAACTAACCCTTTAATAAAGCAGCCCCAAAAAGTATTTGGGCTTTAAAAAGTATTAAAGAAATTAATACTTTTATTCAGCAAGGATACATTAAATTGATCAAGAGTGACAGTAAAGACATTTATGATGTTACAAAAGATTCTATTTCAAATAAATGCTGTTTCTATTCATCAAAAAATCTGTCACCATTTTCCACAAGAATATGAAGCAGCACAACTGTTTTCAACACTGATGATCATAAATGTTTCTTGAGCAGCAAATCATCATATTAGAATGATTTCTGAAGGATCATGTGACACTGAAGACTGGAGTAATGATGCTGAAAATTCAGCTTTGATCACTGGAATAAATTATATTTTACAATATATTCACATAGAAAACAGCTGTTTAAAATTGTAATAATATTTCAATATTTTTACTGTATTTTTAATCAAATAAATTCAGCTTTGATCACCGGAATAAATTACATTTTACTATATATTCACATAGAAAACAGCCGTTTTAAATTGTAATATATTTCACAATTTTTACTGTATTTTTAATCAAATAAATTCAGCTTTGATCACAGGAATAAATTACATTTTACTATATATTCACATAGAAAACAGCTGATTAAAATTGTAATAAAATTTTTTTAATATTTTTACTGTATTTTTAATCAAATAAATTCAGCTTTGATCACAGGAATAAATTACATTTTACAATATATTCACATAGAACACAGCTGATTAAAATTGTAATAATATTTCAATATTTTTACTGTATTTTTAATCAAATAAATTCAGCTTTGATCACCGGAATAAATTACATTTTACTATATATTCACATAGAAAACAGCCGTTTTAAATTGTAATATATTTCACAATTTTTACTGTATTTTTAATCAAATAAATTCAGCTTTGATCACAGGAATAAATTACATTTTACTATATATTCACATAGAAAACAGCTGATTAAAATTGTAATAAAATTTTTTTAATATTTTTACTGTATTTTTAATCNCAACTGTTTTCAACACTGATGATCATAAATGTTTCTTGAGCAGCAAATCATCATATCAGAATGATTTCTGAAGGATCATGTGACACTGAAGACTGGAGTAATGATGCTGAAAATTCAGCTTTGATCACTGGAATAAATTATATTTTACAATATATTCACATAGAAAACAGCTGTTTAAAATTGTAATATATTTCAATATTTTTACTGTATTTTTAATCAAATAAATTCAGCTTTGATCACAGGAATAAATTACATTTTACAATAATATTCACATAGAAAACAGCTGTTTTAAATTTTAATAATATTTCACAATTTTTACTGTATTTTTAATCAAATAAATTCAGCTTTCATCACTGTAATAAATTACATTTTACAATAATATTCACATAGAAAACAGCTATTTTTAAATTTTAATATTTCACAATTTTTACTGTATTTTTAATCAAATAAATTCAGCTTTGATCACATTACATTTTACAACATTCACATAGAAAACAGCTATTTTAAATTGTAATAATATTTCAATATTTTTACTGTATTTTTGATCACATAAATGCAGTCTTGGTGAGCAGAAGAGACTCTTTCAAAAACAAATCTTACCAACCCCAAACTTTTAGTAGTATATGCAAAACATACAAAAACACCCAACATTATATTTCCTCACTACATCCAAAAACGGCTTGGAAAAGTGAGGTTTATTCAGTACCTGCTGAACTGTGCTGTCTACCGTGAAGGCCTTGTACACATGCGACGCCTGATTCTTACTGCCACGACTCCATATGACCATGTTTCCAGCCACATACAGCTCCTCCTCATACTCAACCTCACCAGGAGCGGTTCCCTTCCTCAGCTGCCAGCGCTCCTGCCAATCACACCACGATCATACTTACAACACTCAGCATTTTAATTAACAGCTGCTGGAACAAACAGTCATACGGGAGAAAGCACCTTCTCACGCTCCTGCAGAGTGACCTCCTGAAGGGATCCCACGAGTCCAGCCGCCCCGTCGGAGGACCAGAGCTCAGAGGCCGGCTGGAGCTGCCGCAGCTGGAGATTCACGGCATTCGGGTGATTTTTGCAGTGCTCACGACCGAACGGGACAAACGACTGCAACTCGCCTGCGGCTATCATTGTGGCTCTCTCTTCATAGATGTGCGACATGAGTTCCCAATATCAGCATTATTTCTGTGAGGACAGAGAAACAGAATGAGGGACATTTAAGTTCATTTGTCCGTATTTTTGACGTTGCTGCTGCTGTTTTTCACAAATAAAGAATGCGTGAATGTGATTTACTGCATCAATGTCCAAAACACTAACAAATGCACTCGCAAAAAGGGAGATTATATGTTGTAAAATTAGATACAGTTTAAAATATTTACAATCATATAAATGTGTATATAATATTATTATATTATAATTTTATTATACTTATGATAGCTGTCTGTCTATACTGGATTTTCTTTCACTGTTAATGACAAAACATCTGTGCATATATCCACCTGTCTCACTGTCCATCCATCCATCCGTCTATCCATCTATCTATCCATTTATTCATCCCATATGCATCTATCGTTCTATCTGTTTGTCTATGCATCCGTATGTTCGTCTGTCCATCCATCTCATATCTATCTATCGTTCTGTTTGTCTATATATCTGTCCATCCATCCATCCATCCGTCTATCCATCCATCCCATATGTATGTATCGTTCTGTTTGTCTGTATCCGTACGTTCGTCTATCTATCTATCCATCCATCCATCTCATATCTATCTAGCGTTCTATTTGTTTATATATCTGTCCATCTGTCTATCCATCCATCCATCCATCTATCTATCTATCCATCCATTTGTCTGTCTGTCTGTCTGTCTATCTATATCTCCATCCATCTGTTTGTCAATCTATCTATCTATCCATCCATCCATCCATCTATACATCTGTCTATCCATCCATCTGTCTGTCCATCCATCCATCCGTTTGTCTGCCTGTCTATCTTTCTATCTATCTATCCATCCATTCGTCTATCTATCCATCCGTTTGTCTGTCTATCTATCCATCCATTCGTCTCTCTATCTATCCGTTTGTCTGTTTATCTATCCATTCGTCTGTCTATCTATCTATCTATCTATCCATCCATTCGTCTGTCTATCTATCTGTCTATCTATTTATCCATCCGTCCATCCATCCATCCGTTTATCTGGCTATCCATCCATCCATCCGTCTGCCTGTCTATCCATCCATCCATCCGTCTGCCTGTCTATCCATCCATCCATCCGTCTGCCTGTCTATCCATCCATCCATCCGTCTGCCTGTCTATCCATCCATCCATTCGTCTGTCTATCTATCTGTCTATCTATTTATCCATCCGTCCATCCATCCATCCGTCTGCCTGTCTATCTATCCATCCATTCGTCTGTCTATCTATCTGTCTATCTATTTATCCATCCGTCCATCCATCCATCCGTTTGTCTGTCTATCTATCCATCCATTCGTCTGTCTATCTATCTGTCTATCTATTTATCCATCCGTCCATCCATCCATCCGTTTGTCTGTCTATCTATCTATCCATCCATCCATCCGTTTGTCTGTCTATCTATCTATCCATCCGTTTGTCTGTCTATCTATCCATCCATTCGTCTGTCTGTCTATCTATCCATCCATTCGTCTGTCTATCTATCTGTCTGTCTATCTATTTATCCATCCGTCCATCCATCCGTCTGTCTATCTATCTATCTATCCGTTTGTCTGTCTATCTATCCATTCGTCTGTCTATCCATCCATTCGTCTGTCTATCCATCCATTCGTCTGTCTATCCATCCATTCGTCTGTCTATCCATCCATTCGTCTGTCTATCCATCCATCCGTTTGTCTGTTTATCTATCCATCCATCTGTCTATCTATCTATCCATCTTTTTATCTATCCGTCTTTCTATCTATCCATCAATCAACCCATCCGTCTATCTATCTATCATCACACATACAAATCTTTCTTTCCATACCTCCATCTATCAATCTATCAGTATCTTTCAAGCTCCTCAATCATCCACTGCTTTTTCTCTCTCGCTAAAATCGCCTCACAAAGCAAAAGTTCATCATCTGCAGACAAAAACACGACATTCACCGACTTCATCATCAGTATCGCGTGGCTTAATTAATTCAGAGGAAATCCTTCAGCAGATTCCTCAAGCACAACCTCTCATCTGTTTGTTTTCGCTCGTAATGTGACGGTGTTTAAGGAGAAACACGAAACTTTCTATATTTCAGTCAGGATTAGCAGCGGCGCTACTGCTAACATCCGCTCAAACACTCACCTGCTAATAACAAATAGTCGAGCTTCCGGTCCTGGAGTGCCGTCCTTCCCTGTGACAGATGCCTCTCCCTCTGCAATCGCCTGCTCGTCGAGCCCAACATACAAACACATCAAAGTATGCAGTGAAAACCGAGTGAGCACACTACACTGTTTCAAATGAACGCGGACATGTTGTGATCCCGTGACGCACTTCCGACCTTCTGACCAATCAGAGAGCTGCGTTCTGGAAGTGCACGACGCACGCACGCAGAACTGGCGGGGTAAACAAGTTGTATCATGGCAGTACCATGTTTTTTTGATACATGCCATGGGTACTAAATAATTAACATGGTACTTTGCATAATATCATAGTATTATCATGTATATTAAAAACAAACAAACATGATTTTCCATGGCGCATGTCCAAAAACCCCTTGTAAAACCACAGTATTTTGGCAGTATTTTTCTTAAATAAAGGTGTCAACATTGAAAATCATATTTTATATTATTTATGTGGACTAAAAGCAGGGAAACAACCTGGACAGGTGGCCATCAGGGCCCTAATCTTTCTATAAATGTGAATAGGAATATATATGATAGATGCTAGTTCGACAGCTTATATTCCATTACATATTACGGCAATAGTTTTCAATCCTTGTAAGGTCAAATGTTTTTCAATGTCATGCATAGAGGTCACTACGGTGGACAAAAAGCATTTTCTTGCATATGCATGGGTTCTGATGGCGTAGTTGCACATCAAACAATATCTAATGAGTCATATCACAGTTTAAATTGTCCAAGTATTGATTTTAGATTGGGAGAAAATTCTGATTATTCATCTGTCCACTATAGTGGACATCAAGCATCAATAGCAATATTTCAGTTACAATTCATACTGTGACTGTTGTTTTGAAAATACTTCATCTGCAGTAACTTTTTTCATTGTAAATAAATGCATTTGTGTTATTAGAATGTAATTTTCATTAACATCAAAAAAGTAATGTGATTACTAATGCATGTTACTTGTAATGCGTTACTTTACTCGTAACATCAAAAAGTAATTTGATTGTGTAATGCATGTTGCTTGTAATGCATTACACGTAACATCAAAAAGTAATTTGATTACGTAATGCAAGTAACTTGTAATGCATTACTCGTAACATCAAAAAGTAATTTGATTAAGTAATGCAAGTAACTTGTAATGCATTACTCGTAAAATCAAAAAAGTCATTTGATTACATAATGCACGTTACTTGTAATACGTTGCTTTACTCGTAACATCAAAAAGTAATTTGATTGTGTAATGCATGTTGCTTGTAATGCATTACACGTAACATCAAAAAGTAATTTGATTACGTAATGCAAGTAACTTGTAATGCATTACTCGTAAAATCAAAAAAGTCATTTGATTACATAATGCATGTTACTTGTAATGCGTTACTTTACTCGTAACATCAAAAAGGTAATCTGATTACATAATGCATGTTACTTGTAATGCGTTACTTTACTCGTAACATCAAAAAGGTAATCTGATTACATAATGCACGTTACTTGTAATACGTTGCTTTACTCGTAACATCAAAAAGTAATTTGATTGTGTAATGCATGTTGCTTGTAATGCATTACTCGTAACATCAAAAAGTAATTTGATTACGTAATGCAAGTAACTTGTAATGCATTACTCGTAACATCAAAAAGTAATTTGATTACGTAATGTAAGTAACTTGTAACGCATCACTCGTAAAATCAAAAAAGTCATTTGATTACATAATGCATGTTACTTGTAATGCGTTACTTTACTCGTAACATCAAAAAGTAATTTGATTATGCAATGCAAGTAACTTGTAATGCATTACTTTATTTTTAACATCAAAAAAGTAATCTGATTGTGTAATGCACATTACTTGTAATGCATTACTCGTAACATCAAAAAGTAATTTGATTACGTAATGCATGTTGCTTGTAATGCTTTACTCGTAACATCAAAAAAGTCATCTGATTACATAATGCACATTACTTGTAATGCATTACTTTACTCGTAACATCAAAAAATAATTTGATTACGTAATGTAAGTAACTTGTAACGCATCACTCGTAAAATCAAAAAGTAATTTGATTATGTAATGCATGTTATTTGTAATGCATTACTTTATTTTTAACATCAAAAAAGTAATCATTACGTGATGTAAGTAACTTGTAATGCATTACCCGTAACATCAAAAAGGTAATCTGATTACATAATGCACGTTACTTGTAATACGTTGCTTTACTCGTAACATCAAAAAGTAATTTGATTGTGTAATGCATGTTGCTTGTAATGCATTACTCGTAACATCAAAAAGTAATTTGATTAAGTAATGCAAGTAACTTGTAATGCATTACTCGTAACATCAAAAAGTAATTTGATTGTGTAATGCACGTTACTTGTAATGCATTACTTTACTCGTAACATCAAAAAGTGATTTGATTAAGTAATGCAAGTAACTTGTAATGCATTACTCGTAATATCAAAAAGTAATTTGATTACGTAATGCATGTTACTTGTAATGCATTACTTTACTTGTAACATCAAAAAAGTAATGCACGTTACTTGTAATGCATTACTTTACACCTAATGCATCACTTTACACCTTACATCAAAAAGTAATCTCATTACGTTATGCATGTTACTTGTAATGCGCTGCTTCACTTGTTAGATCAAAAAGTAATTTGATTACGTAATGCATGTTGCTTGTAATGCATTACTCGTAACATCAAAAAAGTCATCTGATTAAATAATGCACGTTACTTGTAATGCATTACTTTACTCGTAACATCAAAAACTAATTTGATTACATAATGCAGGTTACTTGTAATGCATTACTCGTAACATCAAAAAAGTCATCTGATTACATAATGCACATTATGTCACAGATCCCTTGTTCCTTGGACTTCATTTCCCATCATCCTCCTGTTCCACACCTGCACTCACTTCCCTCATCATCTCCCCATCATCATGGATCACCTGCACCTGGACTCTATTATCTGCACTCCCTTTATATTGCACTCACTCCCTTCACTCCTCGTCCGTTCTCTGTTGTGTTTACGTGTATGTTTGGTGTTCCCTGCCTTTGATTTATTAAAATAGTATCTGTTATTGTGGAAATCTGTATCTGCCTCGTCTCTACACCAGCTACCGTAACACATTATACTTTGCTTTACTCGTAACATCAAAAAAGTAATCTGATTAAATAATGCACGTTACTTGTAATGCATTACTTTACTCGTAACATCAAAAACTAATTTGATTACATAATGCAGGTTACTTGTAATGCATTACTCGTAACATCAAAAAAGTCATCTGATTACATAAGGCATGTTACTTGTAATGCATTACTTTACTCGTATCATCAAAAAAGTAATTTGATTACGTAATGCACGTTACTTGTAATGCATTACTTTACTCGTAACATCAAAAACTAATTTGATTACATAATGCAGGTTACTTGTAATGCATTACTCGTAACATCAAAAAAGTCATCTGATTA
>RJVU01068204.1:897358-936120 GCA_003731715.1 Anabarilius grahami | reverse complement strand
ATTTGATTATGCAATGCAAGTAACTTGTAATGCATTACTTTATTTTTAACATCAAAAAAGTAATCTGATTGTGTAATGCACATTACTTGTAATGCATTACTTTACTCGTAACATCAAAAAGGAATTTGATTACGTAATATAAGTAACTTGTAACGCATCACTCGTAAAATCAAAAAGTAATTTGATTATGTAATGCATGTTATTTGTAATGCATTACTTTATTTTTAACATCAAAAAAGTAATCATTACGTGATGTAAGTAACTTGTAATGCATTACTCGTAACATCAAAAAGGTAATCTGATTACATAATGCACGTTACTTGTAATACGTTGCTTTACTCGTAACATCAAAAAGTAATTTGATTAAGTAATGCACGTTACTTGTAATGCATTACTTTACTCGTAACATCAAAAAGTAATTTGATTACGTAATGTAAGTAACTTGTAACGCATCACTCGTAAAATCAAAAAAGTCATTTGATTACATAATGCATGTTACTTGTAATGCATTACTTTACTCGTAACATCAAAAAGTTATTTGATTATGCAATGCAAGTAACTTGTAATGCATTACTTTATTTTTAACATCAAAAAAGTAATCTGATTGTGTAATGCACATTACTTGTAATGCATTACTTTACTCGTAACATCAAAAAGTAATTTGATTACGTAATGTAAGTAACTTGTAACGCATTACTCGTAACATCAAAAAAGTCATCTGATTACATAATGCACATTACTTGTAATGCGTTACTTTACTCGTAACATCAAAAAGTAATTTGATTATGCAATGCAAGTAACTTGTAATGCATTACTTTATTTTTAACATCAAAAAGGAATTTGATTACGTAATGTAAGTAACTTGTAACGCATCACTCGTAAAATCAAAAAGTAATTTGATTATGTAATGCATGTTATTTGTAATGCATTACTTTATTTTTAACATCAAAAAAGTAATTTGATTACGTGATGTAAGTAACTTGTAATGCATTACTCGTAACATCAAAAAGGTAATCTGATTACATAATGCACGTTACTTGTAATACGTTGCTTTACTCGTAACATCAAAAAGTAATTTGATTAAGTAATGCACGTTACTTGTAATGCATTACTTTACTCGTAACATCAAAAAAGTAATTTGATTACGTAATGCACGTTACTTGTAATGCATTACTTTACTCGTAACATCAAAAAGTAATTTGATTACATAATGCAGGTTACTTGTAATGCATTACTCGTAACATCAAAAAAGTCATCTGATTACATAAGGCATGTTACTTGTAATGCATTACTTTACTCGTAACATCAAAAAAGTCATCTGATTACATAATGCACATTACTTGTAATACTTTGCTTTACTCGTAACATCAAAAAGTAATTTGATTGCGTAATGCAGGTTACTTG
This sequence comes from Anabarilius grahami, assembly GCA_003731715.1. Lineage (NCBI taxonomy): Eukaryota > Metazoa > Chordata > Actinopteri > Cypriniformes > Xenocyprididae > Anabarilius > Anabarilius grahami. Next base: position 934,716 of record RJVU01068204.1, on the reverse strand, counting down.
TAATGCGTTACCCCCAACATCGCTCATTTTAGATGAGATTGAAAACACCTGATTGCCAGGTTTTCTCAGAGGAGAGCTATGCTAGAAATGTGTCCATCTTGAACATAATCAGAATTATCAGCTAATAAGGGTAAATCAACATACTCTGTTACACTGGAGGGAGCATCTGAATTGGGTTTCCACAGTTTTCCCTTAAAGGTTGTAGAGATTTCTGATATCAGAACATGAGGATGTGATTCCATCAAAGATACCTGAAGTTCAACTTGTATGAAGTTCACTTGCGTTTGCAATATTTTGCATTTATATTTTTTTGTATATATTTTATAGTTTTCACATGATTTTATATAATTGTATTTATTGGTTTTTTAAATACACACAATATTGCTGTGTTATTATTGCATTATGTTTAATACAGTATGTTTGCAGTTTAAACCATAAACACATGCTGTCCACTCAAGTGGACATCTGAAAATCTCTTTGAAAAATATGTGTAAAAAAAATTATATTTCATGCATGAAAGGGTTAACTGATACTTGGCTGCCAGAACATCAAATTAATTAATTTTGTGGTTAATCTCAAGATATTTTTGTATTTAATGCATATAAATACAGTAAAAGTTAAATATCTTAATTTAACTTAAAGTAAAAATCCCTGAAGATGTATTTTATTGCATTTAAAATTCCTGATTTGACATGATAAATGTTGCACTAATATATTTGTGCAGATTTAATAGTTTAAATCTTTCAAATATTTATTTATTTAATTTTTAAGACATTTTGAAGTTTACAATGTCTGTGTGAGTGCCTGTATAAAGACATTAATGTGTAAACAGAGGACAGCACAGATATTGATTTCATTTGATTACACTCACTCTGATTACACTTCTCATGTTACGATTAATCACTAATGTTGTTGTATTCTTCATTTGTAAGCTTATTTGGACAAAAGCGCATTTGCTAAATGAATTAAAGTAAATGTACATGTTAAACTCCACAAATCTGCTTTACAGCTTCATTCAAATACAAACGATAATACCAAAAGATTTTGTATGTAATAATGTTTATAAAAGAGTAAATAAATATTTTTATTGTAGCTCTGATTTTGAAAACCACCCACATATATTCTCTGAATATTGGTGATTTCTTAGGAGTGAAAAAAATAATTGCATATCAGTTGAATAATCTTTAATTAATAACACTTTTCTATTAGCTCTCAAAGGCTGCAGGTCATAATATAAGTTATATATTATTATATTTATAATATAAATTTGAGTTCTCATGGCACAGAAGAGCATGTTGACTCTGGAGTCTCAATGAGATATGAGATATGCATGCTTGGAAAATCAATTTTAGAAAACTTTCTTGGCATTTGATGCAAGCATCGGACTGTATTTTATGCATGCTGTATAAAAGGTATTCATATTTTGATATGTATATTTGTTATGCAATCAATAGAGAAATAGATTCTGGAGTGAAACCACTATATGGAAGTTCTGAGGTGGTAGTGAATTTTATGCATTTTATTTCCCATAAACTCCGACACAACAGAGATGGATGTGTTGAAATCAATATGAACTCAATAGAGACAGAATAAAGGTTGCATGTTTCCTCTAAAGACTCGCAGAGATTCTTAATCTGCGCTAGATAGTGTGCGACTGGATGAATGTGTCTCCGGTGTTGTCATCTCACTCGATTATTTTTCAATAAAACTCCTCCCTGTCACACATATGGCAAGCGTCACCTCAGGACTGACTCTCAGTCCTTCAAATTGTTTCTGTGTATTACTAAACCCAAGTCTTTCCACTGCATGCACAGCAAAACTTTAGTTACTTTAGGTAAATTGGCAATATCGAATGAAGAACTACACAATATTTCACCAATGAGTGAGAGCTGTCACATCCATGTCCGAGTCAAGAGCGAATGCAATACACAGGTAAGAAACTGCATGATGCTCGTGTGTGAGATGACGTACGGAAAACAGTCCATGTCAGTGTGTGCAAAGATGAAACTATTAGTCATAGAACACAGAGACTGAAATATTCTATGGCAATAAACATTTAGTATTGAGTGTGCATAAATGTGTCTGTGTACAATCTGTTTCAGCTCTAGATAGACAGACAAACGGATGGATGGATGGATGGATGGATGGATGGATGGATGGATGGATGGATAGACAGACAAACAGATAGATAGATAGACGAATGGATGATAGATAGATCGACAGATGAACGGATGGATGGATGGATGGATGGATAGATGGATGGACGGACGGATGGATGGATGAACGGATAGAAAGATAGACAGACAAATGGATGGACGGATGGATGGATGGATGGATGGATGGACGAATGGATGGATAGATAGATAGATAGATAGATAGATAGATAGATAGATAGATAGATAGATAGATAGATAGATAGATAGATAGATAGATAGATAGATAGACAGACAAACGGATGGATGGATGGATGGATGGATGGACAGATGGACGGATGGACAGACAGATAGATAGAAAGATAGACAAACAGATAGATAGATAGACGAATGGATGGATGGATGGATGGATGGACGAACGGATGGATAGATAGATAGACAGACAAACGGATAGATGGATGGATGGACAGACAGACAGATAGAAAGATAAACGGATGGATGGGTGGATGGATAGATGATGAACGAAAATTTATATAGACAGACGAACAGATAGATAGATAGATAGATAGATAGATAGATAGATAGATAGACGAATGGAAGATAGATAGTTTAACAGATGGATGGATGGATGGATGAATGGACGGATGGATGAACGGATAGATAGATAGACAGACAAATGGATGGACGGACGGACGGACAGATAGATAGATGGATAGATAGATAGATAGATAGATAGATAGATAGATAGATAGATAGATAGATAGATAGATAGATAGATAGATAGATGGATAGATAGAACGATAGATAGATAGATGGATAGATAGATAGATAGATAGATAGATAGAACGATAGATAGATAGACAGATAGATAGATGGATTTGTATCATTAAAGGAAAATAATGGTGATGTCAGTGGATGGGCTGTAATGTGATTGGCCGTGTCTCGGGAGCATGTGATGTCTTCGGCTTTGATGACTGATCGAATGATCTCTGATGGCATTACTGAAGCTGATGTCTGTCAGATACACTGATGCGTTTACTGGATTCATTCGAGGCTCTTCAGGGTTCGTCTGATCCGTCACTGGGACGCAGCACAAAGACAAGAACAGAGGATGTGTTGATCAGAACCAACATCCAACATCAACATATTTTAATTCGTCTAAAGACATTACTCTTGTTTTGTCTTGTGTCATTTGTAAGTTTATCGAGAAGCAGACAGGAAACAAGAAGATCAGGAAGTCACATTAGAATTGAACTTAATTCAACCATCTCTATTTCTATTGCTCATGTTTAGTGTGACGGATCTGAGCAACTCTCTAACTCTATATATTAAACTTCTAATCGAATTCATCCAGATAAAGGAAGTCTCACGCTTCCTAGATTCGGTCGAGATGCTAATAGAACAAAGACTGAAATTCTATTTGTAAACTTGATTTATTGGCATCTGCTTCCCTCATTAATCTGTTTAAGGGTCCGGCTCAGGTCAGGGCGAGCGGTCACTGTCACTGCAGAGGATTGTAATGCGAGGCCAAAGACATGATATTACTGACGAGAAATGACGAGTTTTCAAACTAAGGAGAGTTCAGGACGAGCGACTTCTGCATTTCCTGTTGATGCTTCAGGAGTCTGGCTTCTGTCAGCAGCGGCTCGACGGTTCATTATTCCAGCTGTGATGAACTCAATGCAGAGAATCATCCTGTTAGCAGAGGATTGAGTCAGAGGCCCTGCATCACATCCCTTCACTGTCCTTCTGTCCTCTATCTATCCTTCTGTCCTCTATCTATCCTTCTATCCTCTATCTATCCTTCTGTCCTCTATCTATCCTTCTGTCCTCTATCTATCCTTCTATCTATCATTCTATCTATCCTTCTATCCTCTATCTATCCTTCTATCCTCTATCTATCCTTCTATCTATCATTCTATCTATCCTTCTATCCTCTATCTATCCTTCTATCCTCTATCTATCTATCTATCCTTCTATCTATCATTCTATCTATCCTTCTATCTATCTATCCTTCTGTCTATCATTCTATCTATCCTTCTATCTATCATTCTATCTATCCTTCTATCTATCTATCTATCTATCTATCTATCTATCTATCATTCTATCTATCCTTCTATCTATCTATCTATCTATCTATCCTTCTATCTATCTATCCTTCTATCTAACATTCTATCTATCTATCTAACATTCTATTGTTCTATCTATCTATCATTCATTCATTCTATCTATCTCTCTATCTATCTATCTATCTATCTATCTATCATTCTATCTATCTATCTATCTATCTATCTATCTATCTATCTATCTATCTATCTATCTATCTATCTATCGTTCTATCGTTCTATCATTCTATCTATCGTTCTATCTATCGTTCTATCTATCGTTCTATCTATCTATCTAACATTCTATTGCTCTATCTATCTATCGTTCTATCTATCCATTGTTCTATCTATCATCCATCCATCCATTCATCCGTCCATCCATCCATCATTCATTCTATCTTTCCATTGTTCTGTTCATCCATCTAGCTATCGTTCTATCTATCGTTCTGTCTATCTATCTATCTAACATTCTATTGTTCTATCTATCCATCGCTCTATCATTCTATCTATCCATTGTTCTATCTATCCCTGCATCCATCCATCCATCTAACATTCTATCCAACGCTCGTTCTATCTATCCATTGTTCTGTCCATCCATATATCTAACATTCTGTTTTTCTATCTATCTATCTATCTATCTATCTATCATTCTATCTATCTATCTATCTATCTATCTATCCAACTTTCTGTCTATCGTTCTGTCATTCTATCTATCTATCTATCATTCTATCGTTCTGTCTATCCAACTTTCTATCTATCTATCTATCTATCTAACATTCTATTGTTCTATCTATCCATCGCTCTATCATTCTATCTATCTATCATCCATCCATCCATCTATATATCATTCTGTCATTTTGTCTATCTAACATTCTATCCATCACTTATTCTATCTATCCATTGTTCTGTCCATCCATCCATCTAACATTCAATTGTTCTATCCATCCATCCATCCATCATCCATCTATCATCTATCTACTATCTATCTATCTATCTATCTATCTATCTATCTATCTATCTATCTATCTATCTATCTATCTATCATTCTGTCTCTGACATTCTATCCATCGCTCTTTCTATCATTCTATCGTTCTATCCATTGTTCTGTCCATCCATCTATCCATCTATCTATCTATCTAATACTGTTTATCCATACAATATTAAACCTACTAAAATGTGTTCTGAAATATTGTGTAGAATTTTGGACAATATTCCCTTTAATACTTTTTAAGATCAGTTCTTGAAAGTTTTTTTTGGGGGGGGAAGAAAAGGAATTCTGTGCAGGAATTATTTTGTAAGTTGGGAGGTCATTTGCTGGGATTATTGTTCCATGTTTCATGTTTATTGGTTCATGTCGCTTGCACCTCTTCTTTGACCAGAAATGCATCCATGCAAACAAATATCCAAAGAATGAATCACCAGGAATGACACAAAACATTCTGAGCAATCACAAACTTGATTTCACCAGTGTGTGTGTGTGTGTGTGTGTGTGTGTGTGTGTGTGAAGTGTGCCTGCCGACCAATGACGAACACATCCGTCCCAATGGGACTTTCTTCGTGACGTATTAACACAAATCAAATCTGATTGTCTTCCTGTCTGATGGAAAGTATTCAGACATATAAAACGAGGCGAGGGGTGAGACTATTCAAAGAGACACGAGACCGCGAAAAGGAACTTTAAAAAGCACCTGGTCACTTTGGGAGATTTGACTGGAGGTATTTCAGGAGCCCGATCAGCGCGCGGATCACATCACCATTGCACATGTAAGATTTTAATATTTCAACAATAGTCACTTTTTACTCATGTGCATGTTGCATTCATTTTGACTCGTTTTATTTTACATACTCATATATAGCCTACAGAAAATGCACGACATTTACATTAATTAATGTCCATTGAAAAAGTGGTAGTAGTATTTACTATACAAACAATTTTTTTAGGCAAAGCAAAAACTTACAATTAATAGAATAGAAATGTCATAAAGATTTTTTTTAATTATAATGTGAACAGCGACAAAGAGAATGCACATTTTAAGTTAGTTTTTGCAAATGCATTTACTATTTCGCATTCTAGTTTTAAAATGCATTTACATTTAATTGTTTATTCATGCATTCATGTATGCACAGGTGTAAAGCAATGCTCGTGAGGAACGGCTCTCAGCTTTTGCTCTTCATAACTCTCTCCAGTGTTTTTTATGCCCGGACCTTAAGTTTACCCTACGCCTCCATGAGGTAAGACCTTTATTCTATTAAAGCACACGAATTAAGCTCAATTCCTAACTCTTTTTGTAATGTTTTTGAGGCATTTTATATATATCGGAATATGAGCGCGCGCAGTTCGCGCCATCAGAGCTGTGCGCGCGCATGTGACTGAATCGCCTCAGAAAAGAAAACAGAAAAAAGACGATGAAAAACACGGGGAAACAAAGAAAAAACGAAGTTATTTGTATGGTTTGTTTGGGTATTTAAGGAAAATACAATTGTATGAACCATACAAGTCGGGAAAATCGCCATTTAGCGTTTACACCATTTCTGTTCAACGCTTGTAGTTTAAATACGCTACTAAATTCACATTTTTTAGTCGTAAGTTATTTTAACCACCACCAAATCGTTACACAAATACGCAAAATTTACCACGGTAATAATAGTTTCCTTATTCTACTCATTCCTGTGTAGAATCTTAATAAATTAGCCTAATATGAGTTCTTCAAGAAGCTTTTAGAATATTTACATTAACATATAGCCTATTTACAAATTATGATTGAAACTATTTTGTAAGGGAGACATTGATATTGCTAAAGAGCTTTCATAATTAAAACAAGCAGGTTGTATTACAACTCAGATGAGCTATAAATACTAGATTGTGTCATTCTTTGGTTTCTAAAGTAAAGTTGGTTATTGTAGTTATTAAATGACTGGTTCTTTGTCTGTGCAGAGATACAAGACACGCAGACGGGCTCTTCACAAGCGGATACAGTAAACTTCTCGGACAGTTGTCTGCCAGAAGGTACCTGGAGTCATTGATCGGAAAGCGGGTCAGGTACATGAACCCTTTTTTTATGCCAATGCCATTTCACAATCTGGCAGTGGTGAAATCATTAACATTATCCAAAGCCCTGCTGAAACCAACCAAGAGCCCAAAATCTTCTCAAACCATTAAACCAGACCTGAACATTGGAAACCAACGAAAACCGTCAATTATCTGGTTTTAGAAGGAAGGGTTTTTAGATGTTTTAATAGGGAGAGGAAATCAATTGAACTTGGTGTAACAGGAATTATGTTTTAGCAATTGTTCAGTATAATCAGATTTTAGATGCAAAGAAAGTTTCTTCTGCGTTAAGAGGCATAATATTACATCTATATTACTGTAAATCTAATCGATATTTGCATGATGGTTTGTTTATCCATATGCAGATTCTGATCAATCTCAAAATGGCCATTGGATACCATATAATCCTATAAAAATGGTCTGCCAAATGAATTAAAGTAAATGTTAAATGTTTAGCTGGTGATCTCAAGTATTAGTCAAATGAACTGCATGTTAGGAATGACGTATTTCTTTGTGCGTTTTTAGCGATGATTTGATGGAAGACCAGGCGCCGATGAAGCGTCATTCGGACGCAATATTCACAGACAACTACAGCCGCTTTCGCAAGCAGATGGCGGTGAAGAAATATCTTAACTCTGTTCTAACAGGAAAGAGAAGGTATAAATCACTTCATGAGCATCACTAAACCACTTAAAGATAGTGAAATACTCTGAACTGAACATGTTTTGTGGTATTTTACTGGTGTTTTTTCCCCTCTTTAGTCAAGAAGACCCACCCAGCATGCAGGAGGAATCGGCCGGTGGCGAGACCACGTATCGGGAGAGCTACGATGACGTCACTGTAGACCAACTTCTGAATCATATACCATTGGTAAGTTAGATTAAAAAAGATGCTTAATAACAGTGCTTGCAAATACAGTTCATTTAATCAATGATCTTTTCTCTTCTAGCCGCTCTGAGGTCGGTTTGAAGGCAAGAAAACAACTCTCATAGGTTTTCCATTTACACAGTCTAGTATAGGACATCAGCATACTACTAAAACAACGTGTTGAAGAAAAAAAAAATGTGGTTACCTATGACGTAAATGTTTGCACTGTACATAGAAAATAAACTTTGATGAGAGATGTTAGCTTGAAGATGTACATTTGGCCTTGGAACCGACACGTTTGCTTTGACATGTTTCCTGTAAATTGTAGATCAATAAATGCATTGAAACAAGCCCCGGACTGGTACAGTAAGAGAACCACATGTTTGGACCTGAAGACTGCCGATTGGACCCGTGACATGATGTAACTCCGTGCATTTTGTAAATTGAATTATTTTGTAAAGATATTTATGTTGCTTCTGTGTGAACTCTAGAGGGATCATTTGGGTTTTGGGAGGGTCAGGCACTGGAAATCTTTATTTTTGCCATTCAAAGTATAATAAAAGGTTGAAGAGCCATAAAATTCTTGACTGCACTCGATTTCAATGTTGCTCTTGGTCCGGCCATAATCGAACTGCAATCAATTCATGCTCATGTTTTCCATTGTCTTTAGTTCCGTTCAGAATAATGGGTCATTACTTTGAAGAATGTTCAAACTGTCTCAATTATATTTCTGTGAGTTTGTTTTCATCCCTGAAAATACGGATAAATTGGGCTTAAGGAGCACAGGTGCAGAGCAAGACTAAAATAAAATGTTCAAGACTGCATAGCACTCACTTTTTAGACAAATCTGGTAAATATACAGACAGCTCGAGTAATGATGTATGATGATGCAGCACATTCTTGAAATGACTCCACCGAATCAAACAACAAAATGGTGTGAGATCATTCATTCTTGTTGTTCCAGTTTAAGGTCTTATTTTGAGAACTTCCGAAGAAAACGGTCATTAGTGTTAGCCGGCCTGTGACTAAGAGTCTACAAGGCAGCTCTGGAAATTTGAATCATAAATGTCAGAGGATAAGGAACGTTATATAAGACGACATGCAGTGTAAGATGGGACTCTGGTTGCCAAAATTAGGCTTGTCTGTCAAATTAGATTTATTTTGAGTTGTCATTCCCATTGGCCTGGAAAAATGGTTTGGTTTGTACTAATTAAACTATAACTGATATAAATATCTGAAAGAGACGGCTGAGTGGTCAGAGTTCAAAAATAAGGATGGTCCGGTGCCAGTTTGAGAGTTTTTGAGCCAGCAGATCAGTCAATAGTGCTGCGTTGTCATGTGCATGTGTTTTTATGCATTATAAGCTATTTATAGCTATGATGAAGGTTACTCATACACACACACACACACACATTATATATATATATACACTACCGTTCAAAAGTTTGGGGTCAGTAAGATTTTTTAATGTTTTAAAAGAAGTATCTTCTGCTCACCAAGCCTGCATTTATTTGATTAAAAATACAAACAAAAACAGTAATATTGTGAAATATTATTCCAATTTAAAACAGCTGTTTTCTATGTCAATATACAGTAAAGTGTAATTTATTCCTGTGATCAAAGCTGAATTTTCAGCATCATTACTCCAGTCTTCAGTGTCACATGATCCTTCAGAAATCAATCTAATATGATGATTTGATGCTCAAGAAACATTTATGATTATTATCAATGTTGAAAACAGTTATTTACATTTTTATTTCATGATGCTATGATGAATAGAAAGTTCAAAAGAACAGCATTTATTTAAAATAGAATATTTTCTAACATTATAATTGTCTTTACTGTAACTTTTGATCAGTTTAACTCATCCTTGATGAATAAAAGTATTGATTAATTTTATTTCTATCCTCCAAAAATACAATTTAAATTCTTACTGACCCCAAACTTTTGAACAGTCATGTTTAATGTTACAAAAGATTGAGATTTCAGACAAATGCTGTTCTTTTGAACTTTCTATTCATCATAGCATCATGAAATAAAAATGTAAATAACTGTTTTCAACATTGATAATAATCATAAATGTTTCTTGAGCATCAAATCATCATATTAGATTGATTTCTGAAGGATCATGTGACACTGAAGACTGGAGTAATGATGCTGAAAATTCAGCTTTGATCACAGGAATAAATTACACTTTACTGTATATAGATAGAAAACAGCTGTTTTAAATTGGAATAATATTTCACAATATTACTGTTTTTGTTTGTATTTTTAATCAAATAAATGCAGGCTTGGTGAGCAGAAAATACTTCTTTTAAAACATTAAAAAAATCTTACTGACCCCAAACTTTTGAACGGTAGTGTATATAGATATACATACATACACACTAAAGCAAGGTCGTAACAATGTCTTGAACATTGGTGGGACCAATTTTTAAAAAAGCATAAAGAAACAGAACAGTGAAGGAAACTGTAGGTCTAATTGTAGTTCGGAAATAATCATTTTTAATTATTTGCAAATAATATTTGCATTAAAATATGCACACATGTACTTATATCCTATGCCTATATGTCGAAAACGTAAAATGTTTCTTGGCCCGTGACACTCAGAAACTCGGTACATGAATCACGTAAATGCATATTTTCAATTCAAAATGTATGGAGCCCGCAAGTGACATGCAAGAAAAAAAAAAGTTAATCGTCCGCGTAATTTACTAATTCATTCCCTCGATTTGCTAAATCGTGCGCACGATTACTATTTCGTTCCCTCGATTTATAAATCATCCGCATGATTTATAAATCGAGGGAACAAAATAGTAAATCGTGCAAAAGATTTACACCGTGACACCAGACGCGATTTTTGTCGCGTCGCAACAGTTACATGCGATAAGATTCCAGCGACGAGCAATTTGACTGTCCACACTAGACGCGACGCGAAAATGAGAAGCGAATAAAATCAATCAAAAACCACAGCCAATCAGAAGAGAGTGTGGGCGGGCTCTCTCGGCAAAAGCAAAGCGGACACAATGAATTCATAAATATTTAAACATTATTTAAAGTAGGCTACATACGGAGTGACCGAACCTTTCCCAGACAGCAACATAGTGTGGCCCAGATCTGGACCAGATGTGGGCCGGATCTGGGGCGACACTATATTGCTGTCTGGGTTGTCATAGAATACACTTGTTTGTTCGCATTGAGTTGACAGAACGTTCTTGTGCCCATTTATTTATTTTCAAGATCTGAGTTCAATTAGCCAGTGTTGTTTTCATAGCTAAAAAGCTGGGAACACAGAACGATATTCAAACTCACGTTAGACGCTTTTAACATTAAATAAAGCACATGAACATTACCTGAGATTATCATTGCCATACTTTGTGTTGCTGTTCCAGCCGCGAAATCGTGAAGAAATAGAAGCCGTTTCTAAAAGAGAATATTCGCGTATCGGCGTCGATTAATATGAAAAAGATATCTTTTATCGCTTGTCGCGGCTTCGCGTCGCGTCTGTTTAGGACGGTGTTAAAAGCTGAACGCGACAAACCGACCGTTGCAAGGCGTTGGACTACGTCAGAAATAGAACGGGGAATCCGTTTATTGTCTGGATTTGATCAATATCACTGATTATAATGGGTTCTAATGTATTTTGACACACCGCGTTGCGCTACTCGCGTCCGGTGTAGACACGGTATTAGCCTACTATTTTTAATGCGGGGCTCTAAAAAAGTTGCGAAGTTTGCATCACTGAAAACATTTTTATCGCAAAATGGTTGACATGTATTTTCACTATTTACATCTTACCTCTCTTTCAACATTAAACCGACGCTTCGCGCTGGAATTCACGTACTGCTTCTGAAAACAGTAAACCCCGCCTACTTCAATTTGATTGGCCATCTCGATCCTTTTGAAATAGAGTGCCTCAGGGATGACGTGTTTTTGTAGGCAAAACCCGGAAGCGAGTTAGCATTTTTATTGTTTATTGTGTCTTAAAAACGGCGGTTGCAAACAGGACATTTGGACTGCATTTCTCATGAAAAAGTGGATAAGTATTCATACACAGCGCAGATCATAAACAGCGAGCGTGTTTTTAAATAACGTTATTTATTTTTTTAAGTTTGAGGAAGCTTGATGGTGACGACGTTGATCCGCGACCATGGTGTGCTGTAGTCCGTTTATAGCCTACTGTTAGCTTTTTATATCTGACGACTTTATTTAGGCTTCCAGATTATCTTGATAGACAAAACGTGTAAGTGTCATAACCCTTTGTTAAACACAGAGCTTATTTTTTGCGATTTTCCAAAAGTCTATGGGAAAAATGAATAGGCTTTCGATCGAAGGAACCCATGCGCCGCTAACTTCCGGGTTGGCCTACAAAAACACGTCATCCCTGAGGTACTCTATTGACGACCACTGTTATGGTGCGTGCAAGTCATGTCGGAAATATCGTATTTACGAGCTGAACGCACATGAACGCCACCTAATGTCGTAAATACGAGTGGGAAGTTCGGGATTTTCTTTCAGTCTCGATCTGTACGAGTTGGAGGGAATACCACAATATTATAGGAATTTAGCATTGTCCGGCTTTTCTATTTACAACGAAGTAAGCGAATTGCCTGCACAAAATATGGTAGCATTATAACAACATATTATGTAACGATAAAGCTTACAGTGGCTTCATAAATAAACTAAAAACATTTTTAAAAAAAAGCAAAACACAACTGATGCACATTCTTTGTTCTTCATTTTCTTTAAGTGCTGTATTATGTGTAATTAATTAAGAGAAGGTACACCGCCATCTTACTCCGATGACGCACCGTCGTAAACATGACTTCCCACCTCATAAATACGAACTTCCCAATATCCTAATGATTTTTGGCATGAAAGAAAAATCGATAATTTTGACCTGTAACGTATTGTTGGCTATTGCTACAAATATATCTGTGCGACTTATGGTCACACGGATATTATTGTAAAAACCTAAATAATTTGTTCTAGAACAATATTTTTTTCACAGGAATGTATTTACAATTATTTACATAAAATAAAAACCATTTAAAAAATATATAATTTGTAATTTGTAAAAAAGTGTTTAAAAGGCAACTACAGCCTTTAAACTCCTTGTTCTGCTTGCTACAAATATTGTTTAGTTTTGTGTTTTTCTGTCGGAGATATGAATGGAGTTAGGGTTAAAGTTAAGGTTAGTACAAACGTTTGATTCTTAATAGGGTGGTTAAATAGGTTATTGTCAGTGAGTGCCCTATTCTTTTGATTGGTCGGGCAGGTTGTTAGTGTTGAAGTGCTCTACTTGGCTTAGGTAACTGAAGAGGCTGTTATGTGTTCTTCTGTGGCTGTGCTTCTCTTAATGCATGTGTCATTTTAGCTTGTCATTTGTAATCCTTGTCGCAGTTGCACATCCCATCCATCTTCCTGGAAATGCCAGAAATCAAGCTGAATGGAACAATAACAAACAATCAGAGAAAACATGCACTAAATATTTTGTGTTTGGTCTTAATTTGTCACATTGGATTTATATCATTACAGCACTAAGTAGGAGGAAATGCAAAAACGGAGATGACTAATTAATTGAAAATCACTCATGCACCAAAACTTGTAAATGCATATACATACACACACAGTATATCCACCTATTGCTAACAATGAATGTTAATTTATCCATGTTTATAACTCAATTATTCTAAGAAACATGACTTTTCTACTTCTACTTACCCTGTAAAGCCTGACATATGAAATAATAACAATAAAAATTATTTTTGTGGACATTTTATATATATGTGTTTTATGTTTTGGATCATATTTGATACATCAGGCTTTTATGGCCCATATAGTATGATATATGAGAATATGCATATGCATGTACTCTTATTGTGTGCCTTGTTGTACCTGTGTTCGGTTCCTGTGTATTTAGTTCCTGTTTTCCTTGTCTTGTTGCTCTTTTCCTAAATCCCAATAGGCCTACAGATTTTCCTAAATGCTAAATATTCATTTCTTGATGTGATTCTACAGATCAGCAGGTATAATGAGAAGACTCAGGGTATGTTTACACGACAACGATGTTCTAAAAACGGAAACATTTTTGCTTTGCGTCTTTCGTTTACAGACGACAACATTGTAAAAATGATCCCAGTTCACACGGATCCACGATAACGACTAAAAACGCTGTATTCTGCTGCCAGGCCAGTAGATGGCGATGTCACTTTGTAAAGAAACACTATAGGCTGAACACGTAACACGCATGCGCATGACGTCACCATTTTCACAAGTTCTCGTTTTTGTAGTTTACACAGAGACGGTTTTCAGGCCCCCAAAATGCCATTATCGTGTAAATGAACGGCCAGAACGCATGAAACGTTTTCCACTTTTAGTTAAACGGCCCTTTGGGTACGTTTACACGACAACGATGTACTAAAAACGGAATGTTTTTCCTTTGCTTTTTTCGCGTACAGACGACAACATTGTAAAAACGATCCCAGTTCACACAGATCCACGAAAACGACTAAAAACGCTGTATTCTGCTGCCAGGCCAGTAGATGGCGATGTCACTTTGTAAAGAAACACTATAGGCTGAACACATAACACGCATGCACATGACGCCACCATTTTCACAAATTCTCGTTTTTGTAGTTTACACAGAGAAGGTTTTCAGGCCCCCCAAAATGCCAACGGCCAGAACGCATGAAACGTTTTCCACTTTTAGTTAAACGGCCCTTTGGGTACGTTTACACAACAACGATGTACTAAAAACGGAATGTTTTTCCTTTGCTTTTTTCGCGTACAGACGACAACATTGTAAAAACGATCCCAGTTCACACAGATCCACGATAACGACTAAAAACGCTGTATTCTGCTGCCAGGCCAGTAGATGGCGATGTCACTTTGTAAAGAAACACTATAGGCTGAACACATAACACGCATGCACATGACGCCACCATTTTCACAAATTCTCGTTTTTGTAGTTTACACAGAGAAGGTTTTCAGGCCCCCCAAAATGCCAACGGCCAGAACGCATGAAACGTTTTCCACTTTTAGTTAAACGGCCCTTTGGGTACGTTTACACAACAACGATGTACTAAAAACGGAATGTTTTTCCTTTGCGTTTTTCACATACAAACGACAACGTTGTCAAAAAGATGCCCGTTCACAAGAATCCACGAAAGCGACTTACATTTACATTTATGCATTTGGCAGACGCTTTTATCCAAAGCGACTTACATTGCATTATATTATACATTTGTATCTGAGTATGTGCAATCCCTGGGATCGAACCCATGACCTTGGCATTGCTAGTGCCATGCTCTAACCACTGAGCTACAGGAAAGCCATAAAAAGACTTAAAATGGTGTAATATAACGCCAGGCCAGTAGATGGCGATGTCACTTTGTAAAGAAACACTATAGGCTGAACACGTAACACGCATGCGCATGACGTCACCATTTTCACAAGTTCTCGTTTTTGTAGTTTACACAGAGACAGTTTTCAGGCCCCCAAAATGCCATTATCGTGTAAATGAACGGCCAGAACGCATGAAACATTTTCCACTTTTAGTTAAACGGCCCTTTGGGTACGTTTACACAACAACGATGTACTAAAAACGGAATGTTTTTCCTTTGCGTTTTTCACGTACAAACGACAACGTTGTCAAAAAGATGCCCGTTCACAAGAATCCACGAAAGCGACTTAAAATGGTGTAATATAACGCCAGGCCAGTAGATGGCGATGTCACTTTGTAAAGAAACACTATAGGCTGAACACGTAACACGCATGCGCATGATGTCACCATTTTCACAAGTTCTCGTTTTTGTAGTTTACACAGAGACGGTTTTCAGGCCCCCAAAATGCCATTATCGTGTAAATGAACGGCCAGAACGCATGAAACGTTTTCCACTTTTAGTTAAACGGCCCTTTGGGTACGTTTACACAACAACGATGTACTAAAAACGGAATGTTTTTCCTTTGCATTTTTCACGTACAAACGACAACGTTGTCAAAAAGATGCCCGTTCACAAGAATCCACGAAAGCGACTAAAAATGGTGTAATATAACGCCAGGCCAGTAGATGGCGATGTGACTTTGTAAAGAAACTCTACGTGCCTATAGACCTTCTGTAGCCGGTTTGTATTTTCACTGCATGAAGGTAAGATCTTACGGATGTATGAATGAACCACTTGTTTTAAAATCTTCCCGGTCTACTGACATTTGTTCTGACATTCGCTTCAAACATTACAATGCTCATGATAACTTTCGTTAACTCTACAATACATAAACCAACTTCAGCAGCTAATTACTCTTTGACAGCGATGCCACAGAAATATACAGAGCTACCGCAAAAATGGAAGTTGATACACAAAATTATAAAGATGGCTGCGTGCTTGTTCCTCTGGCACATAATAGACTGAACACGCAACACGCATGTGCATGACTTCACCATTTTCACAAATTTGCATTTTTGTTGTTTACATGGAGACGATAACAATGTCATTTCAAAAAACTTGCACTTTGAAACCTGTTTTTAAAAGTTTGTGTTTTTAGGCCCCCAAAACGACGTTGTCGTGTAAATGAACAGCCAAAACGCATGAAACGTTTTCCACTTTTAGTTAAACAGCCCTTTGGGTACGTTTACATGACATCGATGCACTAAAAACTGAAAGTTTTTTGCTTATTTATACAGACGACAACGTTGTCAAAAAGATCCACGTTCACAAGAATCCAAATAAAAAGGCGACAAAAAATGCTGTATTATAACGCCAGGCCAGTAGATGGCGATGTCACTTTGTAAAGAAACACTATAGACTGAACACATAACAGGCATGCACATGACATCATCGTTTCCACAAATTTACATGGAGAAGATAACAGTATCGTTTTCAAAAACGTGCACTTTGAAACCCGTTTTCAAAAGCTTGTGTTTTCAGGCCGCCAAAACACTGTTGTTGTGTAAAAAGTTTTTTGTTTTTTGTTGAAAACGGTGTTGTGTAAATGGCCATTTGGGTTCATTTACACGACAACAATGTACTAAAAACGCAAAGTTTTTCCTTTGCTTTTTTCATGTATAGACGACAACGTTGTCAAAAAGATCCCTGTTCTCAAGGATCCTGGAAAGCGACTAAAAACTTTGTATTATAACGCCAGGCCAGTAGATGGCGATAGTAGACAGACCTTCTGGTTCTGCCCCTTTTCAGCGCTGCAATTGTTGTGCAGCAATTTTTGTTGTTTACATTGAGACGATATCGTTTTCAAAAACTTGCATTTTGAAACCTGTTTTCAAAAGTTTGCGTTTTCAGGCCCCCAAAACGCTGTTTTCGTGTAAATGAATGGGCAAAATGCACAAAAAGTTTCCCTTTTTTAGTTAAAAATGGCCTCTTAGACTCTGGTGACCAGGCTTAATCTTTGGCTATTCAATTGTTGTGGTGCAAATCAGATGCTATGTGATTTGTCCAGGGCTGTGTGGAGAGGGCCAGCTCATTAGCTCTCATTACCGGATGGCTAAATGGGCCTGCTGACCACAGCAGGTAAAAATAGATGGATAGACTCTACACTGACCAGCTCCACTCTGATAATGGGTGCATTACCACTTAAAGTGATTCAACATAGAAATGGCTGGCCAGGAACCACTTGTTTTGAGCATTAGTGAGCGTGTGTGTTTGTGCATTGCACTCTTTCCACATGCCACCTTAGTTCTGTACACATTTATAGTCAGTTTTGTTTGTTCAAATTTCAGATAATACCATAAACAATGTTACTGAATCTTTACAATATTTAGATATTATGGTAAACTCCAAGATTCTATCATAGGACATGTCCAAAAACACAAGGTATTATCATGGTATCATGTCTAAAACATTTTTTAACCCAGCGAATGGGATGTTTTAACCCAGCGAATGGGATGTTTTAACCCAGCAATTGGGTTGGTTTATCCCAGGGAATGGGATTTTTTAACCCAGCGAATGGGATGTTTTAACCCAGCAAATGGGATGTTTTAACCCAGCAATTGGGTTGGTTTATCCCAGCGAATGGGTTGTTTTAACCCACCGAATGGGATGTTTTAACCCAGCGATTGGGTTCTTTTAACCCAGCGAATGGGATTTTTTAACCCAGCGAATGGGATGTTTTAACCCAGGGAATGGGATGTTTTAACCCAGCGAATGGGTTGTTTTAACCCAGCAACTGGGTTGTTTTAACCCAGCAGATGGGATTTTTTAACCCAGCAAATGGGTTGTTTTAACCCACCGAATGGGATGTTTTAACCCAGCGATTGGGTTCTTTTAACCCAGCGAATGGGATGTTTTAACCCAGCAATTGGGTTGTTTTTACCCATGTTTGAACCCAGCGAATGGGATGTTTGAACCCAGCAATTGGGTTGTTTTAACCCAGCAGATGGGATTTTTTAACCCAGCGAATGGGATGTTTTAACCCAGCGATTGGGTTGTTTTAACCCAGCAAATGGGATGTTTTAACCCAGAGATTGGGTTGTTTTAACCCAGCAGATGGGATTTTTTAACCCAGCGATTGGGTTGTTTTAACCCATATTTTAACCCAGCAAATGGGATGTTTTAACCCAGCGAGTGGGCTGTTTTAACCCAGTAGTTGGGTTAAATGTTTGCCCAACCTGCTGGGTAGTTTTAATTTTTTTTGCACAAATAAAAAAATTCAAAAACAATACTAACCAAATTTTGGAAAGAGCATGATTTATGTTTCTCCTCCATTCTGATGAGAACAGAGCGCTGCATCCTTAGAAACAAAATTATAGGGTTTATTGTTTTAGTTATCATGCACAAAAACAAATCTTAACAGAATTATCCAGCCATGCAAAACCGCCAATCTATTAATCCCTACATGTTCTGCAAATCATTTTATGCTAATATACACATGCTATGGGAAGGAGACGGACTGTAGCGATGAAATTTACTCTAGTGGATCACAACAATGAAGGACAATCAGCATTTCATATGGAAATGTGTAATAACCCACTTAAACATCTGTCCTGCACGCTTCTAACGTCTTCTGCAGCATGATTCTCTCTCCGCACGCTGCTGAACGTGACTGAGTGTGAGCAGCGCAGCGGATTGGCTGTCCTTGGGGCCGGTGGCAGTTCCAGTTGAAGACCATCGCAGTGACAGGAGTCGGCCTTTAGACCCCTGGTGTAGTCATGTGACAGATGCCAGTCATTCATAATAAACGTCACACGTGGCCCTCACTTCACAGGGAATAGCTGGAATGGGACACATGACACATTTAAGAAAAATGAAGAATCTTAAAAAGTGGCAACCTACCATTGTGACCTTAAAGAGCTATTTCTACCTGATTTAACCTATAAAAATAAGATGATAACATTTTTTTTATTTTGAGTAAATTAGCCTAACAGTAAGACATTTACCTATAAAAAGCAAGTGTGCATTAATCAGCATTTGAAAGTGAGTCAGAACTATCCGTTTTATAAGACATATTTCATAATAATGCATCCCTTTAGTGCCAATAACCTACAGTCCACTTATTTCCAACGAACCCACATGCCCTTAATTCAAATTTAAACCCAGATGTGACTAAAATAATGTTAAAATATCACGCACCCACACACGGAGCGGTTTGCATCTAGTCTGAAAGGTTAATCACAGCAGAAAGCTTCCAACAGAAAAATTAGATTTGTATTCCCAAACAGAATGACTCATAATAAGCGATATGTTTTGTGTGTGTGTGTGTGTGTGTGTGTGTGTGTTTCAGTGTAAACACCTGTTTTGCTCTCTGTATGCTCCCCTGATTTGGAGCTTCATTTGTACAGGCCGTGGTTTAATAAATCAAATGGAAATACAATAATATACGCACGCAGAGGTTTTCTCGTCCAGAAAGGTCAGCTCTGAGATTAATTATACCGCGAGGAAGACCTTAAAGGGACAGTTCACCCAAAAGTGAAAATTCTGTCATTTACTCACAATCAAGTTCTAAACTTGTATGAGTTTCTTTGTTCTGCTGAACACAAAAGAAGATATTTTGAAGAATTTTGGCAATCAAAAAATACTATGGAAGTCAATGTTGACCAGAAACTGTTCGATTGCTAAAATTCTTTGAAAACTTGAGGGTGATTAAATGATGACAGAATTTTGATTTTTCACTCTAAAAAACCGCTGGGTTAAAATTAACTCAAGTTGGGTTAAAATAGTTGAGTTAATAAAACTGCCCAGTGCGCTGATCAAACATTTAACCCAACCGCTGGGTCAAAACAACCCAAATGCTGGGTTTGTCCACATTTAACCAGCGTTTTTTAGAGTGACGGGTGAAATGATGGAATATTTCTCTACAACACAACCTTGCTTTTATGATCCCAATAATTCATTCCAAATCTGTCCTTTTCACTCTAATAAAATGATGGGTTGTTTCAAGCCTAATTTGGGTCAAAAATGGACAAACGCAACCGTTGGGTTAAGTTTTTTAATTAAATTTTTAACCCAATGGTTCCACTCTAAAAACACTGGGTTAAAAACAACCCAAGGGCTGGGTAAATAATATAGGACAGAACACATGTTGGGTTAATTCTACCCAGCAAATTGGGTTATTTAACCCAGCACAATGGGTTAATTTATAATACTAGCTTTTTTTTTTTCTTTTTTTTTTACTTCATATATGAATTAAAGTTTACAGATGAACTTAAATCCTCTACTTTTTTTTAAATACTCCACACAACCAGTGGTTTGCATGATAATTCCTTTATTTTCAATCATATTTTATAGTATAGCATATTTTATATAGTTTTTAATACATATTGACTACATTTAATATTGTTTAACAGATATTAGAAGTAAAAATTAAACATTTAGAAGTAATTCAAGTGTATTTGATCAGTCTCTGTTGTCCTGATTCCACTGTAACGGCGCTGGATCTCGTGCCGGAGATGTTCGGCGGGAGAACTGATCAGACCGCCGCCTGCGTTTCACTCGTAGACGAAAAATGCCATAACTGACTCCATAACGTGTCCATAAATAATCAGTGTACAATTCTGAGAACATATTTAACATCCTAAGTATTTATATTCTGTATCTTTTTTAATAAAATCATAACATTTTATGCGTTTCCATCATGCGAATAGACTGACGCAACACTCCTTTAGGTGACTCACATCGCGCCCCTGTATGTTGCTTTGCATAAAATTAAATGATATACAGAACAATAACGAATTTTAAGATAAAATAAAACATACACAAACCTGTATTTTACTGAAGACATGCACCAATTTGACGGAGCAGCACTGCTCTCTCCTGAAGAGGGTGCAAAAATCCCGTGATAATTAACTCAACCCCTGGGTTATTACTCCTGACCCAAGATCTGAGTAACACAAAAACTACCCAAACGCTGGGTTGTTACGTCTGACCCAGGATCTGGGTAACACAAAAACTACCCAAACACTGGAAAAATAACCCCCCAAAATGACCCAAAAGGCTCAACCCAGGACTAGGGTAGAAAAAAAATAACCCAAGATTTTTCATAGTGTGGGTTTGTCCATATTTGACCCAAATTTGGGTTAAAACAACCAAGCATTTTTTAATAATAAGTGTAACAAGGAAAGCGGGGGTGTTGTTTAAAAGCACATCCAGCCTTTGCTGAGGGGAATCATGGGAAATAGCCGCTTGTCACAAGAGTCTCTGGGACAGTGACAGCATCATCAACTACACTCATATTTCAGCATTTAGAATGAAAAGACAACCGGTCCCGTCTCGTCTAGTGGTTCTGTGTCAAGATTTACTTTGGCATTCATTCATTTAGCAGATGCTTTTATCCACAGCGACGTACAAATGAGGAAAAACAGCAATTCATCAGAAAGGAGCCAAAAATATTAGCAATGGAGTCATAGTGGATTCCAAAATCAGGAAAACATCATAACAAAAGTGCAAATGAGAAGAAATTATATTTTAATGGAAAAAGGTGCATTTATTTACGGTTATGAATTCTTTGAATGCAGAGAAAGGATCAATAAAACATTAAAGCATTTAAAGGCTCAAAAACATTTGCAGTTTGTGAGATTTTAAAAAGACAATTCCTGTGTGAATGTTAAATCTGTCGCATTAATAAGTACTACCATGTTTTTTTTGACATGGTATCATGGTATACTGTATCAAAGTACCATAGTATTACCATCTGACACCATCCATGGTGTTATTTAGTATAATAGAGACTATTATATTTTTATTAATATTTTGAATTCGCTTTTATTTTCATTTTTTCTCTATTCATTTTAATTTTCGTTAAAATTTTCATAATGTTTTTGTCATTATTTTTAAAATAATGCTTCCTTATTCAAAAAAAGCTTCCTTGGTCACAAGCTAAAATGAATAAGTTACATTTTTTATATTTAATTTTATTTTGGGTAACGTTCATTTTGTTTCATATATATAAAGGTATGCTTATGATTTTCATGGAAGCAAACAAATGTGTATGATTCAATGTTTTATGTCAGTGCTGTGGAAGGAAATCCAAAAACCAATTATAATTTTAATTCTATAATTATATGGTATATTTGCTTCAAGCATGCAGTGCAATCTATACTTATCTTTCAATCAAACATTGACATGGTTTTTAATAGTCTGTGATTCGGTTTATATCCTCTCATTTAAACAATATTCAGACTTCACAGGTTTTATATGGTTTAAATTTGTTAAATATACATAGTTTATTCCTCATGTGAGGAAACAGCATTATTGCATTACAAATAATAATCATCTAGTATCAAGAACATGTTTTTCTATGCTAATGAAGAGTACAAAACAAATGGGAAAAGAAACACGTTTTGTATTCTGAAAATACACACCTTTATGAGTCCAGACATGGTTAAATGTAATGGAAATGAGAAAAGTGGGCACATTATTTATTTGTTCTGCTGTAAATGAGATATTTTCTCTGGGGAGACACTAATTGAGATTCCAGAAAGTAGTGAGGTAATTGTGTTTGGTGTTTAGTCTGTTTTCTATCTGTGAATCACATTAGACAGCGAGTGATTGGTAAACCCTGTGGAAACCTCTGAGATCTTCATCTGCTTCTTTAGACTGACCTGATTTAAGAGCCTTGATGCTGCAAAGTACTACGGAAAAAACATAACAGTATAAAGTACATTGATTTTCAGTGGTGAAACTGTAGATTAAACAGCGCAGGAGCAACAGGGTCTCGATAGAAAAGCTCTCTGGTGCCATCTAGCCCAAAACAACAGCTTCAGAAGTGTCTCTGGTCTCCATTTTGTGTCTTCATCAGACCAAACATAAAACTACTGATTGACCAGTTGCACACAAATTAAAACAGCTGATATTTGCTGTCTTTATGAGTTCAATATAGATGTTATGAAGAAATTCAAATGTATTTATTGGTGCTTCTGGACCACAATAATGTCATAATGGTATGTACACTATCATTCTAAAATTTGGAGTAAGATTTCAAGATTTTTCAAATTATTTCTTTCAGCAAGGATGCATTAAATCATTCAAAAGTAATAAAGACATTTATAATGTTACTAAATATATTTCAAATAAATGCTGTTCTTTTGAACTTTATATTCAGCAAAGAATCTCGAATCCACAAAAATATGTTTTCAACATCGATAAATGTTTCTTGNTATAGATGTTATGAAGAAATTCAAATGTATTTATTGGTGCTTCTGGACCACAATAATGTCATAATGGTATGTACACTATCATTCTAAAATTTGGAGTAAGATTTCAAGATTTTTCAAATTATTTCTTTCAGCAAGGATGCATTAAATCATTCAAAAGTAATAAAGACATTTATAATGTTACAAAATATTTCTGTTTCAAATAAATGCTGTTCTTTTGAACTTTATATTCAGCAAAGAATCTCGAATCCACAAAAATATGTTTTCAACATCGATAAATGTTTCTTGAGCATCAAATCATCATATTATGATTTCTGAAGGATCATGTGACACTGAAGACTGGAGTAATGATGCTGAAAATTCAGCTTTGATCACAGGATATAAATTAGTTTACTATATATACACACAGAAAACAGTTAGTTTTTCACTGTATTTCTGAATGTTGGACACGTCACACACTCGACTGTCGCAGCTTTAATTACATAACGATGTTGAATGACAAAATAATCTTAAAGTTTATACACATTACATGGTTAAGTTAGTGTATAAGTGCATCATTTGGGACAACTATGGACACTAAATTTAGCATGCACATGAAGTCATGTGACAAATGTAGCACACTGCAATACTTGGTTCTAATAATATCTCAATATAGTCACTATACAAATAAGCAAATTAAACCCTGAATTATAAAGAAAAACAGGAACTCAGTTATATTGAGTCAATAAAGCACTAAAGTTTAAAAATATACAAGGCTTTATTCAACCATTTAAATATGTACATTTTCTGTGATAAGACAGACAGGAATGGCTCATTTCATCAAAACATTTACAACTTTTATAAAATCTTATAAAACATCATTTACAATACTGAAGAGGCTGTTCAACCTCCTTAAGTCTTTGTTTTTGGCATAAAGTATAATTGTAGTTTTTTCCACTTGTGCAGCGACCACAAACGGTCAAATTCACATTCAGTAAGATGATAAAACATTCATATTTTAAAAAGTCTTTTCAAAACATTTAAGAACCCAAAGGCAGTTCTTTAAAAAGTTCTTGTAACATGATGCTCAGAGGCGACGGACGTTTCTTTTGCTGCGAGCCGAGCCGGCTATGAGTGTTTTCTGGGAAGCGGAGAACGCTCGGACGGTATTTCGGCACGGGGAAGAGCTGTGGAACGCCGACCGACACAACGTGCAAGATTCAAAAGAGCAGCTGTCGCGTGTGCACACCGCCCGCTGCATGGCTGCGTCGAACCGCGCCGGAGAGCTGCAGCGAACACACGCTCGCAGAGACTCGTGCTGCTTCAGGGATCTGGCAGCCTAGGAGAAGAAAACCACATTAAAATCAGATGCCAAACACACAACTGAAGTCATGCATCAGTAAAGAGACAACTGGACCCTTTTCACTAGGGGTGTGACGAGACAGGTGTCTTACAAGACAAGACTAGATTAATTCTTGTAATGAACGCAATTTCAGTTCTACTTTGAGGATGAATCATCATATGTAGTAAAAGACAATACTCAAGCACTGTAAAAGGCTGTCGTAACAAACTCAGCTGACTGGCTTCTCTTCTGTATGATTTCAGTCTTTTCAGACCTTACTGTACATAATTCAGGAGCTTCTACAACTTTTGACCTCCTACACTGCAAAAAATGCTGTTCTTTCTTAGAGTTTGTGTCTTGTTTCTAGTCAAAATATCTTAAAAATGAGAAATAAATTTTTACTTGTCAAGAAAATGCCTCTTGATTTAAGAACTTTAAGTAAAATAAGTCAAAATTAAGTGAGTTTTTCCTTAAAACTAGCAAAATAATCTGCCAGTGAGGCAAGCAAAATAATCTTAGTCCAAACTGAAAACAAGATTATATATCTTATTTTTGGTTTGATAAGCTTATTTTGCTTGTTTTAAGGAAAACTCACTTAATTTTGACTTATTTTTTCGGAAAACAAGTACATTTTTTACTTGTCAAGAAAATGCCTCTTTGATTTAAGAACTTTAAGATATTTTGACTAGAAACCAGACAAAAACTCTGAGTTTTTCCTTAAAACAAGCAAAATAATCTTATATCAAACCAAAAATAAGATATATAATCGTTTTCAGTTTGGACTAAGATTATTTTGCTTACCCCACTGGCAGATTATTTTGCTTGTTTTAAGGAAAAACTCACTTAATTTTGACTTATTTTACTTAAAGTTCTTAAATCAAGAGGCATTTTCTTGACAAGTAAAAATTAATTTCTCATTTTTAAGATATTTTGACTAGAAACAAGACAATTTTTTTGCAGTGTAACTGAACTCCTTTCCACCAATTGATCATAGAAATAAAAACGGTATAACTAAAAATGAACAGTTTTCCAGTGCAACCATAATCAAAGTACTCTTTCAATATTCAAAGTGCAAAGAGACCAAATTTCTCTTCATCATGATACAGTGCTGAGATGGTTGCACAGCCCAGCCTATGATAGCGTTCATATTGAGAGATATTTGCATACATCAGGGAGCCGCTTACAAAATGCGTGGTTTTGAAATCGCATTCGCGTTTTACTTTCGCTTTCGAACGTACTTTATGAATAGGGAGCATATACTACAAGATAAGACTTTTAGACTGTTGTGCTACGAATCCTCCGCCATGGTCTCGTCAGTCATCTCGTCACGTGATCAGTGATTCCTGCCGCACTACCTACGAATCTGCAGCTCGTGTTGGATGAGCTGGATGGAATTGAAGCGACTGTTATCCAACTGAATTAAATGGTTTTCATTTCTATAAAAAGCAAAATGACAGTGGAGGTGTGATGTGAATGTAGTGGTGGCATATTCTATCCTAATTCCACACAGCTTTTCACCTCGACGAGACGTCACATTTTAATCTCGCGAGATCTCGTCACACCCCTACTTTTCACATTTCCCAGGTTCACAGAAGCGGAAGTCATCATAGTTGGGTAAACTGAAACTACTATTATTTGTGTTCCCATTTACTCCAGTAGCAAATGAAAAAGAAAAATCCACGTTCTATGACTTTCAAAAGGGGCGTTTAGACATGGAAAAACAAAACTATGCGTTTTGGCCCTTCATTTGCACGACAATGGCGTTTTGGGGGCCTGAAAATAATATTATAAAAAAGGTTTTGAAAACCACATTGTTATAATCTTTGTAAACTACAAAAACAAGACAAATCTTCATTTTTGAGTGAACTTTCCCTTTAAAAGGATTAGCACTTTGAAATAATTTCTGATAATTTTCTCACCCTCATGTCATCCAAGATGTTCATGTCTTTCTTTCTTCATTGGAAAAGAAATGAAGGTTTTTGAGGACAACATTCCAGGATTTTTCTCCATATAGTGGACTTCACTGGGGTTCAACGGGTTGAAGGTCCAGATGTGAGTTTCAGTGCAGCTTCAAAGAGCTCTACATGATCCCAGACGAGGAATAAGAGTCTAATCTAGAGAAACCATCGGACATTTACTAAAAAAAAAAAAATAAAAAAAAATGTATATGCTTTATATAAACAAATGATCGCCTTCCAAGTGCTTCCGCCAAAACCGCATTTCCGTATTCTTCAAAAAGCTTACGCTGTATGTCCTACGTCTTCCCTATTCTACTAACGGAACGAAAGCGGCACCAGTTACATTTTTTCCATAAGTAGAATAGGGAAGGCGTAGGACATACAGCGTAAGCTTTTTGAAGAATACGGAAAGCGGAAGCACTTACAAAAGGTGATCATTTGTGTTTATAAAGCATATACAGTTGTATTTTTTAGTAAATGTCCGATGGTTTCTCTAGATTAGACTCTTATTCCTCGTCTGGGATCATGTAGAGCTCTTTGAAGCTGCACTGAAACTGACATTTGGACCTTCAACCCGTTGAACCCCAGTGAAGTCCACTATATGGAGAAAAATCCTGGAATGTTTTCCTCAAAAACCTTCATTTCTTTTTCGACTGAAGAAAGAAAGACATGAACATCTTGGATGACATGGAGGAGAGTAAATTATCAGGAAAGTTTTATTTGAAAGTGAAACTAGATCTATGATGTTAACTGTGAAAATGCATCATAGAGTCTGTGAAAAGGATCCATAATTTAGAGTTATTAGGGGACTTTTTTTACCTCTTGAAACTGTTGGAAGCGACTTGATTTGGATGAGTTTTGCGCTCCACCCGTCTGGCACTGAGGCTTCTTAACAGCTTTATGAACGGGCGTAGAGGCTACGGTCTGCATGCAAGAGAACACCACCCTGCTCAAGGTGAAGTCTCGTGATAATGATCCCACGGGCCGACCCGAGTCCTGCAATCAGAAAACACACACAATTAGAACTGAAAGATATCAAAACAACAATTATGAAGGATGTAAATCATGTTTAAACTACAAATATTCAAATTTTTTGAACTCCATTTCAGTTTTCCATGATTTTTGACCACTTTTGGTAGTGAAACTGCAGTTTGGAAAAATAACTGCTGTTTGTGGGAAAACAACTTTCAAACTTAACATTCCCCCTTTTTTGGCAAATTGTTGGGATTTTTGAAGCTTGATTGAAACCAAACTCTTGTTGTGATTCTTTAATAAAAGAAAACCCTAATATTCAATTAAAGCACTGTTGTGGAAAGAAAAATAACTTTTTGTACCTGGTGCTTTGAGCCATCTTGAGAACTTTTTTTTTGGACAAACTTAATTTTGTTTGGTGCCAGAATTAATTTAATTTAGCTTAAATTATAACATGAACTTTGCATTCTATCAAAGTTAATAAAACGGCACGTGGGTAAATCCTAAAGTCTCTTACCCGTCGCGATCTTTCTGCTTCTTTGCAGCGCCGAAGGGCCTTGTGATCCTGGCAAATGATTTTACGCCACGTCCGGCTCACTTTTTTACAGCTGCAACAGAACAAACAAATAAACAATCAGTCAATCTGACCCACAGCAGCGTCAGATCAAATCACAGGAAAAATAACCAAACAGGACGTTACCTCACTAAGTCACAATCTCCCAGCAGGCCCAAGATTCTAGCAACAATGTGCCTCATGTCTTTCCTCAACAGATCACAAAGGATGTCCACAAATGGCAGTCCCATCTTCCCACCGATCACATTATGCAGCCCGAAATTCTCAGCAACCTTATCGACGACGGTCCAGTCGTAACTTTTGCTCTTTTTAAAGCTCTTGGCCAGTTCTCGGCACACCTCCTCCTGGAACTTCAGCACGGGCAGACAGGGCGCAGAATGACACTCAGTGTCCAAGGATTGAGAGGACACACATTTCTCTTCGCTCCTCTCCAATGAGTCCACATCCACGTCCCCGTGATCCACCCGGCTGTTTTGGAGGGAAAGGTATCCGCTGTCATTACTGCTGAGAATCACCTCGTCGTCTGACGCCAGCTCCAGAGAATGACGCTTGTTCTGGTAGTTCTCTTTATTGTGGGGGCCTTTGCTCCGGGTCTCCAGAGGGGTGGAGACGTTGGTCGCCGATGGCGAGCGTGGGGCAGCTGTTTTCCGTGGCGAAACCGTGCGGCCTTTCACCTCGCCGAGGTCCGTTTCAGCTTTCTCCATGTGGCATAAAACAGTACAATCGTCACTGTAGCTTGGACACTTCATATTGAGGCTGATGCAGCAAACTAGGAAAATGAGAAATAAGACACAAAATGTCGTTACTAACGCACTAATTTGAACATTTTAGAAATCCATATTAGCCAAACTACTAGTTTGATAACAGCGAGTATACACTGCCAAAAAATTTGATTATTTTTCAATATTTCTCAGTACAAATATCTAAACAGTCTTAAAGGGTTAGTTCACCCAAAAATGAAAATAATGTCATTAATTACTCACCCTCATGTCGTTCCACACCCGTAAGACCTTCGTTCATCTTCAGAACACAAATTAAGATATTTTTGATGAAATCCGATGGCTCAGTGAGGCCTGAGCAATGACATTTCCTCTCTCAAGATCCATTAATGCACTAAAAACATATTTAAATCAGTTCATATGAGTACAGTGGTTCAATATTAATATTATAAAGCGATGAGAATATTTTTGGTGCGCCAAATAAAACAACAAAATAACGACTTATATAGTGATGGCCGATTTCAAAACACAGCTTCAGGAAGCTTCGGAGCGTTATGAATCAGTGTGTCGAATCATGATTCGGATCGCGTGTCAAACCGCTGAAATCACGTGACTTTGGCGCTCCGAATCGCTGATTCGACACGCTGATTCATAACGCTCCGAAGCTTCCTGAAGCAGTGTTTTGAAATCGTCCATCACTATACAAGTCGTTATTTAGTTTTTTTGCCACACCAAAAATATTATCGTCGCTTTATAATATTAATATTGAACCACTGTACTCACATGAACTGATTTAAATATGTTTTTAGTGCATTAATGGATCTTGAGAGAGGAAATGTCATTGCTCAGGCCTCACTGAGCCATCGGATTTCATCAAAAATATCTTAATTTGAAGATTAACGAAGGTCTTACGGGTGTGGAACGACATGAGGGTGAGTAATAAATGACATTATTTTCATTTTTGGGTGAACTAACCCTTTAAATGCAAGATACATTTACTTGAGATGCCAAATAACCTAAGGTATGTTAAGTTTAGATAAAATAAAGTGAGTTTTTGCTAAAAACAAGATAGATATCTGCCAATATATGCCATTTCCCATTTGAATTAAGTTAATTTTTCTAACCCCACTAGCAGATATTTCTTGTTTTCAGCAAAAACTAACTTGATTTTCTCAGAAAACATGACTTAATATCACATTGACTTGAGAAGCTCAGATACTTGTATTGCAAAACAACACAAAAATGCAGTGTTATATATATATATATATAAAATTACATAACATACTAATATAGATACACAAAACACCCCCCCCCTCCTTTTTTAGGCTCAAATAAAAGCACATTAGCTCGATCTTCCGTTAAACATTGCATTTTTAGTATTAAAATAGTAATACACGTTAAAATACATCATTTTATTACCCATTATTTAAAGTGTTCAGATGTTATACATAATTTTTATGCGATTTATTTGCAATTTTAATTTTGCGCGCCTAAGAACATGACGTGGCTCCTCATGAAGCACACTACTGAGGGCACATAATAGCTTTAGGACACCTTCCAATCTATATTCTTACACGAAAAATGCTCATTACATTTGCTGGAATTCCTATAAAACCTAATAACTTGAACAAAATAACACAAATATAGAGGGAATGCTAAAATGGCCGGACATCTAATAACTATCTGTTTAAAATCCTCTTTAAACGCTTATATTTTGACGAAACTGCAAAAATATAGCATTAAAGTAGTCGTTTCTTACCTCTAAAAGATAAAATCAGTTTTATATAGTCCTCATATGTCGTTATAAACTCGTCCTGGTCGCAGCACACGCATTTAAGCGGCAACACAATAGTTTGTGAGCTTCAGGGGAAAAAGCGCCACTTGCAAATGCGTTTGAATTTTGGCGACAAAACCTTCTGACCAATCAGAGCGCAGAGGGATACCTTTAAACGACCGGCAGCCAATGAACGCGCTCGGCGGAAAACTGAAGCGATGTCATGACGCAGATAGACTCTGAACGTCTACATGCATAAAGAGCGCCAGCCAATGAGAGGCGCGCGGCGGGAAAAAAGCGCCTTTTTGAAATAAGTCAATAAAGTGGACTTTAAAAACGTTTTATCATCGATTTAATCGAGTCTACACACACACAAATCATAAATATATGGGTTAAAAGACGGAAAAGTCGTTACTAACCCACTAATTTGAACATTTTATATCTCCATATTAGCAAAACTACTAGTTTGATAAAAAAAAAACATTAACACTGCAAAAAAAATATTATTTTTCAGTATTTCTCTCTTATTTTTAAGTACAAATATCTATTAAAATCAAGATACATTTACTTGAGATGCTAAATGACCTGAGGTATATTAAGTTTAATCAAAATAAAGTGAGTTTTTGCTGAAAACAAGAAAAAATATCAATAAAGTGGACTTTAAAAACGTTTTATCATCGATTTAATCGAGTGTACACACACACAAATCATATTTATATATGGGTCAAAGACGAAAAAAGGTTTTCAAGCATCAAAACAACAGCTTGTTGTTGTTGTTTTTCAGTACATCAGAATGGGTCCTGCTTAATTTGTTTTTTTCTGAGCAAAAAATTAAAATTTTTAGCATGATTTACAGAAGACACACACTAGTGTAACAATCTTGTCAGGGAAATTTACAACAAAAAATCTATTTATGCCATATTAAAGGCTAATTACTTTTACCCCAAATGCTAATAACTTGTAATTTTTATTTATTTTTTTAAACTTTGCCACTATCCTAGGTTTGGCCCATTTGTCAGCAAGAATTTTATACTCGTTTAAAATGCAAAAAAATGTAGTATGCTCACTTATTCTTTTATATATTTTAATACGCACAGGTCAGAATAAGTATGTTTCAAATATAAGTGTTACACTGAATGACAATGGAACATTATTTCACCCACATTTTGACATTTTATTCTCCCAAAACTTATTTGAAACCTTAAAAGTAGATGTTTACTTCCATTTAAAGGGTTAGTTCACCCAAAAAAGAAAATAATGTCATTTATTACACCTCATGTCGTTCCACACCCGTAAGACCTTCGTTCATCTTCAGAACACAATTAAGATATTTTTGATGAAATCCGATGGCTCAGCGAGGCCTGAGCAATGACACTTCCTCTCTCAAGATCCATTAATGTACTAAAAACATATTTAAATCAGTTCATGTGAGTACAGTGGTTCAATATTAATATTATAAAGCGACAAGAATACATTTTGTGCGCCAAAAAAACTAAATAAAGACTTTTCAACAATATCTATATGGGCCGATTTCAAAACACTGCTTCGGAGCTTTACGAATCGAATCAGTGAATCGGACTGCCAAAGTCACATGATTTCAGCAGTTTAGCCGTTTGATAGGAGATCCGAATCACTGATTCGACACAAAAGATTCATAAAGCTCCGAAGCTTCATGAAGCAGTGTTTTGAAATCGTCCATCACTAGATATTGTTGAAAAGTCGTTATTTAGTTTTTTTGGCGCACCAAAAATATTCTCGTGGATTTATAATATTAATATTGAACCACTGTACTCACATGAACTGATTTAAATATGTTTTTAGTACATTAATGGATCTTGAGAGAGGAAATGTCATTGCTCAGGCCTCACTGAGCCATCGGATTTCATCAAAAATATCTTAATTCGTGTTCTGAAGATGAACGAAGGTCTTACGGGTGTGGAACGGCATGAGGGTGAGTAATTAATGACATTATTTTCATTTTTGGGTGAACTAACCCTTTAATGTGCTTTCTGTGTGTATAAAATCACTTTTGTACTTTTCTATTGATGCGGACATCTAAATGCCTTTCACCCATATATATATATATATAATTTATTTATTTGAGGATTTACAGGGCCCTGATTTAAAATCCCGGAATCCTGACTGTGATTTCAGGTCTGAAAGAGTAATACGAAAATTAATGAATGTGGAAATGTATGCATGTTATACTCAGCTTTAAATAGCTAGAAATTGTTCTTTGTGAGTTAAATCTCTACAAAACCATTTCTAAAAATCTCAAAGAACTGTAAAATTCAAACAGGCCGTACCAAAAGCATTTCACGCCGCTGTGTAAACTCCTCAGAGAGATGCTAAGATATACTAGAGACGGCTGAGCTCAGTTCAATCTGACAAACTTTTACACATTTCTTTATTGCCACGAATAACTACTGATCCTGATCACTGTCTCTGAGAATGTCCAGGAGGGATTCCTGCTCCGAAAACTGTTGCAAAAACACGGTCATCTCCTCGAGCAGCTCCTCTCCTTGTAAAAATCCACGAACATCATGAATGGTTTTTCCAATCCGGTGATCAGTGATCCGGTCCTGGGAGAAGTTATAGGTCCTGATTTTCTCTGATCTGCCTTTGGTGCCAATCTGATCCAAGAGATGTAAAATACAGTATACTTCACATGTATCAATTTTAATATGTGACATTAGATACTTCATGTTTTTGTGTTTCATGTGTTGATTTGACGTGAATAAACTGATGTACCTGGAGTTTTCGAGCCTGGTATCTCTTACTGGTCTCCTCCTCCAGCCGGGCGCTGTAGAGTTTGGCTCGCAGAAGTGTCATGGCGGTCTCTTTGTTCTTGATCTGAGAGCGCTCCTGCTGACATTCAGACACTGTGCCTGAAATCATGATAAATTATGAATAAGACTCTCTCACAAAGTCACGCAGGACAGAGACATATTATTGCAATTTAAAAGAACTGTTATATATTTTAAACTGTAATTTATTCCTGTGATAATGCCTCTTTCACAAGATGTAATATGCGTCTCTGGTGTCTCCAGAATGTGTGTGAAGTTTCAGCTCAAAATACCCCACAGATCATTTATTATAGCTTGTCAAATTTGCCCCTATTTGGGTGTGAGCAAAAACACACTGTTTTTGTGTGTGTCCCTTTAAATGCAAATGAGCTCCGCTTTCCAGAAGAGGGCGGAGCTTTAACAGCTCAACAACAACAAAGCTGGAGAATCTCACGCAGCCAAAATGACGAAAGTGTTCAGCCTTACATTGTTCAAACCGGAGTCGACACTGATGGAGAGACTCAGGAAGAAGTTACAACTTTTACAGTGAAACTGGACGTTTCTGAATGGTTAGTGGATAAATTTATGTAGTTGCTGTGGAGTTGATTCAACTCATCCACTAGCATGTGCCGTCATGTTCATCTTTTGTGTTGAATTGACCCTCGTTTGTGAAGCAGTCCGGCGTAAAATGACGGCATGTCAACAACACTCTACTACAACAACTCTTCCTCTTCTCTAAGGGCCCGTTTACACATACATGGTTATTTTGAAAAACTGAGACATTTCCCTTCGTTTGCGCCCTTCGTTTACACGCAAACTGAGAATTCGCCTCTGAAAACGAGTCTTTCTAAAAACTCCGGCCAGAGTGGAGATTTTGAAAATCTTCGTTTGAACGTTTGTATGTAAACTGAGACAAACGGGTGTTTAGGCAGCCAACGTCACATATGCGCCAGAGCTCGCACCTACGTCAAAAGTGCGACCTATGTTTACATGTGATCATGTGAAGTGATTCGTTGCTGTTTTCGGGATTCTGATTGGCCTACGTGGGCTTGAGCTTCTCGTTACACCGCCACCTACAGGTTTAGCATGCTCTTGACGGCATATATACACGGGTACGTGTAAATGAACACTTTTCTGAAAACTGACACGTGTGCACGATGTTATTTTTGAAACCGGAGAGGTTGCAATGTCCGTTTATGAAAATAGCCGCCTACGTGTAAACGTAGCCTAAAGCAGCCCAACATGGCCCCGCCCCCTTTGTTGTGTGTTCTCGGGGGCGGGGTTTATGTAAATTTGAGGGTTTGTGATGTCACTAACCCGGGAAGAAGCTAGTCTAGTCCCTACCAGCCGTTTCAAAAGCGATTTCTATAAAAGAAAATATCTCCTTTGCATTGAACTTTGAGCGTCGTAACTTTGCAGATGTTGTTTATGCTCAAACTATTTGTTTAACAGATGTTACAGGACTTGAATTTCGGCATTTGATTGCACATAATTTGACTCTTTCCTGCAGATTTTGTGCTTACACCCACATAAAGCTGCCTCTCAGTACTAAATTTAGTTCCTTTTCGCTGCTTTAACGCTCTTAAACAGTCAAAAACAAATTAAAAATGCCGGTCTTGGTGAGTATCACGTAAACACAGTCTGTTATGTTTGAAGTGAACATAAACAGTTGAGAAAGAAGACGCATGTGTCGCAAGATCGTAATTACTGCAATTACGTGATTTCAAACTCGTAATCACTGCTGTTTGAAAGCTCCTACTTACCATCTGACATGGATAGTGGTGCCATAGAAATGCTTAATTCCAGCTCTGAATATGATGTCACGTGTTGTCATCTTGAGACTACAGTAATTGCGATATGACGTGAATGCAGCATAACAGCATAAAATATCTATATGGCAGTGTTTCCTCATGGTATCGATGTCAGAATTGTGGCGAGTAACTTTGGAAAACCACTAGCCACAGTGGCTGGAGAGCAAAAAAAGTTCATGTCGAGCCCTGTATATATATATTATATATATATAAACTCCAGCTGACCTGTGGGTAGATGGACGATCCTCACAGCGCTGTCGGTGGTGTTGACATGTTGTCCTCCTGCTCCACTCGCTCTCTTCGTCTCTATCCTCAGATCTTTGGGGTTGATGGTAAATGAGATCTGTGAGGGTGAAGAGAAAGTCAACAATGCAGTAGAATACTGATTCTATTTTAAAGGATTAGTTCACTTTCAAATTAAAATGTCCTGATAATTTACTCTCCTCCATGTCATCAAAGATGTTTTTATGTCTTCAGTGGAAAAGAAATGAAGGTTTTTGAGGAAAACATTCCAGGATTTTTCTCCATATAGTGGACTTCACTGGGGTTCAACGGGTTGAAGGTCCAAATGTCAGTTTCAGTGCAGCTTCAAAGAGCTCTACATGATCCCAGACGAGGAATAAGAGTCTTATCTAGAGAAACCATCGGACATTTTCTAAAAAAAAAATTTAAATTATATACGTTTTAACCACAAATGCTCATCTTGAACTAGCTCTCTTCTTCTTCTTCTCTATTTGAATTCCAGCAGTGTAGACACTGCTAAGTGTATTACTGCCCTCCACAGGTCAAAGTTTGAACTAAATTGTCATATTCAATATGCTAGTGCAAGTATATAACAATTAGTTCAAACTTTGACCTCGTCTGGGATCATGTAGAGCTGTTTGAAGCTGCACTGAAACTCACATTTGGACCTTCAACCCGTTGAACCCCAGTGAAGTCCACTATATGGAGAAAAATCCTGGAATGTTTTCCTTCATTTCTTTTGACTGAAGAAAGAAAGACATGAACATCTTGGATGACATGAGAGTGAGTAAATGATCAGGAAAATTTAATTTGAAAGTGAACTAATCCTTTAATAATAACACTGAATTCACACGCGCGTTTAGTGTTATGTGTACCTCAGTGGGCTGAGGAAGTATCGCCACGGTCATCGTGCTGGTGTGTATGCGACCTTTACTTTCCGTTTTAGGGACCCTCTGGACACGATGGACACCAGCTTCAAACTTGAGCTTCTTATAGCTGAGTGGACCACTGATGCTGGCTGCTGCGTGTCTGACGCCCCCTAGACAAACCGAACACACCGCTGAAGTGAGGGCGAGGCACAAATCCGCCCGGGCAGATGTTATTATTATTAAGAGAGTCTTTGCTTATAGAAGTAGATCAATTTATCAACCTAGTTCACTAGACATGACCTCCAGGATCTCAAAGCCCCAGCCGTGGAAACCAGCGAAGTTCTGATACATATCAAAGATCTCTGAGGTAAAGAGCATAGCTTCTTGACCTCCGACCCCCGCCGTGACCTCCAGGACCAGGTCGCTCATGTCTGATTCCTCCTCTGGGATCAGCAGGGATATAATCTGAAACACAGCAGTGAGTGTCTGTTTTCATTATGTTTTACAGCATTTTTACTTGGTTTGACTTACATTTTTATTACTTTCTGAACTTCTT
>RJVU01068204.1:870277-883950 GCA_003731715.1 Anabarilius grahami | reverse complement strand
AAAAAATAAATCAGATGATTTAAGTTTGATATATATATATATAATGATCAATTTTCTTTACATATTATACTATACTATACATATTATATATAATTGTGAATAAATTATCTGAACAAACAAGGACACTTGTCAGCTGAACGCAGCCCACATCTGAGGTCAGAGCTCCACAGGCGATCCCATGAGAAATCCCCAAATATCTGGCAGATTCCTCTACAACATCCCACTAATGTGCTGTTAAGAAGCTTCGTTCAATGCAGTGCTTTGACATGCAATGAAACAGCGAGTTTCACTGGTGCCAGAGAACGTGAGCTCAGAGGCAGATGGGTTTCCTAAATGTGTGCCACCCCATACTGGGAACAATCTGTTCCTTCTCATCAATCTGCTGCACATGAGCGCTGCTTATGGAGCTCTGGCTGTTTTCATTTTTACAGAGTGTTAAAGTTGGCATGAAATGGAAGTTGTGAGAGTCTTTTCTTCTCTAATGTGACATTCATCTGCTTCTCAAACAAGAACAAATGTAGGGCGGGGCTTGATTTTGTCTGTATGGAATTGATTGGATGGTTGTGGTTTGCTAGTGGTGGATCTCATGTGAGTGACAGGTTGCCCCGCCCTTGTCATCAGAGAAGAGATGCTGCAAGAGGGAGGGGTTCAAGATTACGAGAAACATGAATTTAAAACAATAACGATGTGCACCGATAAATCATTTATAATAAACACTGCAATACTGCATTAAAAAATCCATGGCGACTTTAACACTTATAGGGTCTTTTTAGACCCCAAACGACATTTGCTAAAATAAAAAAAAAAAACGTTCTCTTTGTCCAAATGACATGCAACTTTGTACAGTTAACACTTTCTAGAGCTACAAATAATATACAAATTTGGAGTGATATCTTGTTTTTATGTTAGTGTAGAAACAAAAGTCACACTCAGGGTCTTTGGGGTCTCCAGACAACAAAATGTAATTTTGTAACAAAATAATTGTTTTTTTAAAAACAAATGTAATTTTACTCTGTTTATAAATGTTTTTACTTCATATTTGTGCAGTTTATGGAGGATTTATCATATCTTTTAAATTTATATAAATAAATAAATAAATATTTTTTAAAATAGGTTTTTATACAAAAACAGCTTTTTATGTAAAATTCACTTTATAAAAGGCCCACATTTCTAACTTTCATTCATGGGGATAACATGATAATTTGACATGGTTTAGTGTGAGATTTTTGCCCATCTTTTGGAAAATGCAGTTTTAAAAGTAAACAAATTATCACTTTATCCAGTAGATGGCGTCAGAGCTCCACTATGTGCTATTTGACTGACTGAAATACATCTTTTCACAAGTTTTTTCAGTTGTATTCATATCTAAATATTATGAAATCACAATTATGACAATAAAAATTACTTTTTGTCAAAGTTTAGCATTTTTCAAATTTTTCAAAATTTTTTTTTTTTTGAGGATGATTTTATTTTCATTACAAAAAATACTAAACTTTGACAAAAAGTTATTTTTAAAGTTATTGTGATGTCATAATATTTAGATATGAATCCAACTGGAAAAAAAAACTTGTGAAAAGATGTCTTTCAGTCAGTCAAATAGCAAATAGTGGAGCTCTGACGCCATCTACTGGATAAAGTGATAATTTTTTACTTTTAAAACTGCATTTTCCAAAAGATGGGCTAAAATCTTACACTAAACCATGTCTAATTATTATGTTATCCCCATGAATGAAAGTTAGAAATGTGGGTCTTGTATAAAGGGAATTTTACAAAAACTGTTTTTGTATAAAAACCTATTTAAAAAATGCACAAATGTGGAGTAAAAACATTAATAAACAGAGTAAAATTACATTTGTTTTAAAAAAAAACAACAATTATTTTGTTACAAAATTACATTTTGTTTCCTGGGGTCTCTGGAGACCCCAAAGACCCTGAGTGTGCTTCCCAAACGAAGAGCGCACAAGGGTTAAATCATCACTTTCACTGCGGTTTTAGTTGCACTAATATTGACCTTAAACTGTCAGTCAAGCATGTGTTGTTTGCAGTGGCTCTGCTGTTGTTGTAATTTGGACTTTTCAGCATGTTTGCATAACTTCTGCATAAATTACACGCTTCAGCTTTAAAAAAAGGCCCACCCATGTGTTTGGAGGCTCACCCAAACGACAAATTCTGCCTACGCCCCGCGTTCAGACGTGTAACACATGGTGAAGCGATGATCTTCCAGCCATGACGGAGCCTTCCACAATAACTTAAAATTAATTAGCTAGGCATTCTTGACCTCTTCTGACCTCAGGGTTATCCCACTCCACCCTACGCACTGAGAAGACACACATGATCCATGTGCTCTGGGATCGAGCCGGAGACCCCACGGCCCGGCTGTGAACTATCTGAGGAATTAATCATCTTTGGGAACGAGTCTTTCCATTCCTGTGAAAATAAGGTTAAATCCTGCATATATGTGATGAATGACGGCTGTGATGGAGTTTCACTCTCGGAGTCTGTGGAATAATAAGCAGAGATACTGTGTGTTTTGATAGAGGAGGAAAACGAGGAAAACGAGGATCAGAGAAACAGAGAGAAAGAGCTCATGTTTCAGTCAGAAGAGAAACTGTGAATAATTACTGGGTTTATTAATGCAAACATCACTGTTATTAATGCCACTGCAGAGCAGAGTCGTGCTATCCATCCATCCATCCATCCATCCATCTGTCCATCCATCCATCCATCCATCCATCTCTCCATCCATCCATCCATCTCTCCATCCATCCATCCATCCATCCATCTGTCCATCCATCCATCCATCCATCCATACATCTGTCCATCCATCCATCCATCAGTCCATCCATCCATCCATCTGTCCATCCATCCATCCATCCATACATCTATCCATCCATCCATCCATCCATCTGTCCATCCATCCATCCGTCCATCCATCCATCCATCTGTCCATACATCCATCCATCCATCTGTCCATCCATCCATCCATCTGTCCATCCATCCATCCATCCATCCATCTGTCCATCCATCCATCTGTCCATCTGTCCATCCATCCATCCATCCGTCCGTCCGTCCGTCCGTCCATCCATCCACCCATCTGTTTCTATCCATCCATCCATTCATCCATCCGTTTTTATTTATCTATCTATCTATCTATCTATCTATCTATCTATCTATCTATCTATCTATCTATCTATCTATCTATCTATCTATCTATCTATCTATCTGTCTGTCCATCCATCCATCCATCCATCCGTCCGTCCGTCCGTCCATCCACCCATCTATCTGTCCATCCATTTTTATCCATCCATCCATTCATCCATCCATTTTTATCTATCTATCTATCTATCTATCTATCTATCTATCTATCTATCTATCTATCTATCTATCTATCTATCTATCTATCTATCTATCTATCTATCTACCCATCATCCGTTTCTATCTCTATATCTATCTATCTATCTGTCTATTGTTCCATCCATCCATCTATCTGTCCATTCATCCATCTATCTTTTTTCATTTTATTTACCTCCTCACAATCAAATAGTTTTTCAAGTAATAGGCTTTAATTCATAAAATTCAATCGACTCATAAACACTCAACAGTGCTGGTTTTCATCCACATTTGTCACTTAGTGTGTTCATTGTAGACCCTGATCATGGGTGAAAGTCTAAACCCATGAAGTGCCTGTAGAAGGCTGACAAATACATTTCCTTCGCAAGATAAAAAATGCCGTTTTGGGGTTCTGCAGTAGTTCTGAACATCCGTGTTTACAGAAACCCTCACACATGGAGCGCTACCTGCTGTCTGATTCCCATCGCTCACTGAGACATAAGCTGAGGGTCATGAAAACATTACGTGACAGAGTGTAAACTACAGAGCGGCTGAGAGTTCAGGGCCGAGGAAGGCGAGCATGTGAAGGAAGCGCTGGAAAGCTGCGGATTCCACAAGTGGGCCTTTATGAAAACATCTGAAATGTCAGGCGGAGACTCCAGACCAGTGAGCAGAGGGACGGAAGAACAGATGTGAAAACATTGTCAACCCTTATAACTATAACATCAGGAAAACACCAGACGATGTTAAATAAACAAAACATTTTGGTTCTCTTTAAACATACGGACAAAACAAGTCAAAACACCAGAAGAGTCAGACAACAAAGCATCATAGTTTATGCTTGTGTGAGAAAGAAAGAGCTGCATCAGGAGAACCGCCTGAAGAAACTCATACCTGCGTCTATACTGGATTCACTGGATTTAACTTTAATATATAGATTTTGGAGAACAGATAGTTTGTAAAAAAGTGAAACTCATGATGTTGAGTCTCGTGATGTAGAGCTATGATGTGTTTAACCCTTGAGTCAGAGTCTCATTTGCAAGTATATATATATATATGGTCGTTAACCCTGCAGCATATAGTCCTGTTAATAGTGTCCTATGTGAACATGTTCGGCATTTATTTTTCCCAGGTTTTTGTTTTTTTTCTTAAAAAACATATTTGAATGTAATATGCTGTATGCAATGTAAAATTTGAAGAGGAGGAGAACATTTATGCATCTAACTCAAAATAACTGCTTTCAGCAGATCAATCAAAGTCGAAGAACATTCGATGCGAACACAAAAAGCTGCATTTAGCTTATAATCTCTTGAATATGAAAACACAACAAACAACAAATCCATTTGTTTTAAAGTGGTGAACATAGTGCAGAACAAAGTGCAGCCATTAAGTTGCTCCAACAGAGCATTGTGAATCAAAATGTTAAATTACATTGTTCATTAGAAAAAATGACTCCTATATGTGACCCTGGAGCACAAACCCAGTCAGAAGTCACACGGGTGTATTTGTAGCAATAGCCAACAATACATAGTATGGTTCAAAATTATAGATTTTTTTTCTTTAATGCCAAAAATCATTAGGATATTAAGTAAAGATCATGTTCCATGAAGATATTTAGCAAATTTTCTACCGTAAATATATAAAAAATTATTTTTGTGAGTGGGATTGTTAAGGACTTCATTTGGACAACTTTAAGGCAATTTTCTCAATATTTAGATTTTTTTTGCACCTTCAGATTCCAGATTTTCAAATAATTGTATCTCGGCCAAATGTCCTATCCTAACAATCCATGCATTAATGGAAAGCTTATATATATTCAGCTTTCGGATGATGTATAAATCTTAATTTCAAAAAATTGACCCTTATGACTGGTTTTGTAGTCCAGGGTCACATAACAAACAAACAAAAAATAAATAAATTAAAAAATAACAATATATAATATATAACAATATAAAATATTATGAAAGCAAAAAGCACTAAACAAGATCAATAACCTTGATTTATTAACCCATTAAACACAGTATACCCCATTTCCCCATGACATTCACTACCGTTCAAAAGTTTGGGGTCAGTAAGATTTTTTAATGTTTTAAAAGAAGTATCTTCTGCTCACCAAGCCTGCATTTATTTGATTAAAAATACAAACAAAAACAGTAATATTGTGAAATATTATTCCAATTTAAAACAGCTGTCAATATACAGTAAAGTGTAATTTATTCCTGTGATTTTCAGCATCATTACTCCAGTCTTCAGTGTCACATGATCCTTCAGAAATCATTCTGATATGATGATTTGATGCTCAAGAAACATTTATGATTATTATCAATGTTTAAAACAGTTATTTACATTTTTATTTCATGATGCTATGATGAATAGAAAGTTCAAAAGAACAGCATTTGTTTAAAATAGAATATTTTCTAACATTATAATTGTCTTTTCTGTAACTTTTGATCAGTTTAACTCATCCTTGATGAATAAAAGTATTGATTAATTTTATTTCTATCCCCCAAAAATAAAATTAAAATTCTTACTGACCCCAAACTTTTGAACGGTAGTGTTTAATGTTACAAAAGATTTAGATTTCAGACAAATGCTGTTCTTTTGAACTTTCTATTCATCATAGCATCATGAAATAAAA
Source organism: Anabarilius grahami (assembly GCA_003731715.1). Classification (NCBI taxonomy): domain Eukaryota; kingdom Metazoa; phylum Chordata; class Actinopteri; order Cypriniformes; family Xenocyprididae; genus Anabarilius; species Anabarilius grahami. The sequence goes on along the minus strand of RJVU01068204.1, from coordinate 877,982 downwards.
ATGTAAATAACTGTTTTCAACATTGATAATAATCATAAATGTTTCTTGAGCATCAAATCATCATATTAGATTGATTTCTGAAGGATCATGTGACACTGAAGACTGGAGTAATGATGCTGAAAATTCAGCTTTGATCACAGGAATAAATTACACTTTACTGTATATTGACATAGAAAACAGCTGTTTTAAATTGGAATAATATTTCACAATATTACTGTTTTTGTTTGTATTTTTAATCAAATAAATGCAGGCTTGGTGAGCAGAAGATACTTCTTTTAAAACATTAAAAAATCTTACTGACCCCAAACTTTTGAACGGTAGTGTAAGTACTTACAAGTCATTTGCCCACCGGCAACTATAGTTGCTGCTTGGACTTTTGACTAAATATACAAAAAACTATAGATCTCTTGTAAGATTTGTTTTGTTTGGATGATTCTAGAGACCTTCATGATTATGTAGATATATATATGTCAACAAAAAAATTCTTAATATTAACATGAAAATTACTTTTCTTTGGGAGGGTTTGCCTTCGCTAAGCTTTCTGGAAGTAGGGGTTGGAAATTGACAGCCTCATGTCACAGGAAGGAAGTGAATATCTTTTTTTTGTTCTTGAAATCCTTTATTTGGTTGTTTTCTTGCATGTCATTGAGAAATAAAACATGGAAAACATCTTGAAAAAAATGTACAGAAGGAAAATGACAACCATACACTGTGGCAACTATAGTTGCCGGTGGGCTTTTAACACAAGTATCTAAGTGCATGGCAACAACTCAATACATTAAGGCATGTAGACATGGTCAAGACGCTCTGCTGAAGTTCAAACTGAGCATCAGAATGAGGAAGAAATGTGATTGAAGTGACTTTGAATGTGGAATGGTTGTTGTTGCCAGATGAGCTGGTCTGAATATTTCACAAACTGCTGATCTACTGGGAATTTCCCGCATAATCATCTCTAGTGTTTACGGAGAATAGTCTGAAAAAGAGAAAATATCCAGTGAGCGTCAGTTCTATGGGTGAAAATGCCTTATTGATGTCAGAGGTCCGAGGAGAATGACCAGACTGGTTCAGCTGATAGAAAGACAACAGTAACTCAAACTAGAATGTACATTTCCTGAAAAAAGCAGGAAAAACTCAGCACTCGGTTGCTAGGGAGTTTCTAGGCGGTTGCTAGGGTGTTCTGAGTGGTTGCTAGGGTGTTGCAAAGGTGTTCTAGATGGTTGCTAGGGCGTTGCTAGGGTATTTTAGGTGGTTGCTAGGGTGTTGCAAAGGTGATCTGGGTGGTTGCTAGGTTGTTGCTAGGTGGTTGCTATGGTATGCTGGGGGATTGCTATGGTGTTGCTAGGTGGTTGCTATGGTAACCTTGGTGGATGCTATGGTGTTGCTAGGCATTTGCTAAGATGTTCTGGGTGGTTGCCATGGTGTTGCTAGGAGGTTGATAAGGTGTTCAGGGTGGATGCTATGGTGTTGCTAGGCGATTGCTATGGTAACCTGGGTGGTTGCTTAGGTGTTGCTAGTTGTTGGCTGCTATGAGGTTGCTAGGGTGTTCTGGGTGGTTGCCAGTGCTTTACTAGGCAGTTGCTAAGATGTTCTGGGTGGTTGCTAGAGTGTTGCTAGGTGGTTGCTAAGGTGTTCTGGGTTGTTGCTAGGGCATTGCTAGGTGGTTACTAAGATATTCTACGTGGTTTCAAGGCCGTTGCTATGATGTTCTGGGTGGTTGCTAGGTGGTTGCTAGGGTGTCCTAGGTGGTTGATAGGATGTTTCTAAGTAGTTGCTAGTTGTCACAGATGGTTACTATGGAGTTCTCAAGCATGATTTAGCACTTAGCTAATCACTATTACCATTTAGCTATTCACTGCTAGCATGTGTAGCATGTTGGAAGTCCTGTTTGCTAGCATGAGTCAAAAAAGCCAACCGCCATGTCTCTACGATGTCCTGATGCAGAGATATAGGTCTTGCTAAACAGTTGCTAGGGTACTCTGTTGGTTGCCAGGAAGTGGCTTGGCAGCTGCCAATGATGATACTCAAAGGCTGCTTGCCAATATGAATGATATAAACCAACCACATTGCCTCTATGACATTCGGATTTGAAGATATCCCTCATTAAATTTGAGTTGCTAGGGTGCTCTCAATGGTTGCTAGGGCATGGGTAGACAGTTAGTAGGTTAAACTAATAGACTGAATTTCTGACCAAATCAAAAGAGCCAAACTCACGTATCTGTATGATGCTCTGATTCATTTATATCCTTCTCATCTATCTTTCAGTGGAAGTCTATGGAATGGTTGCTAGGGTGCTGTAACTGGTTGCTAGGGTGTGGCTATGAAGATTTTAGGCCATAACTTATTGGCTTCTTAATAAGATAAGTAAAATGAGAGAGTGAGAGAGAGAGAATGAGAGCGCGAGATGCATGTGTTTGTGTGTGTGTGTGTGTGTGTGTGTGTGTATTCAAAAACACACAGATTCCGCTATTGTTTTTCTATGGGATTTTTTGGCCCACTTTTTCATCCGCAGTGTGAACATCGTAACTCCAATCTCTTAGAAAAGATATAGCACACCTCTCCTCAATGAGCCGGTCGATTTGACACCTCATTCAATGACAAACGGTGCAGGAGGAGTAGTGCGCCAAACCTTTGTCTATAAGAATAATAATAAGTATGTAAGACAACAATAGTGATGCTTTGCTTTTAGCAAGCACCACTAATAAGCATTCATTACAACCGAGGTCTGCAGAAGAGCATCTCTGAACGCACAACACGTCGAAGCATGAAGCAGATGAGCTCCAGCAGCAGAAGACACACTGGTGACACTCCTGTCAGCTGAGAACAGCAAACTGAGGCTACAATTCACACGGACTCGACAAAACTGGACAAGAGAAGATTGGAAAAATCTGATAAGTCTGGATTTCTGCTGCAATGTTCAGATGTTAGAGTCAGAATTTGGTGTAAACAACATGAAAGCATCTTGTATCAGTGGTTCAGGCTGCTGCTGTAATGGAGTGAGGGATTTTCTTGACACACTTTGGGCCTCTTAGTACCAATTGAGCATCATTTAAACTCCACAGCCGACCTGAGCATTGATGCTGACCATGTCCATCCCTTTATGACCATCTTCTGATCTACTTCCAGCAGGATAACGCACCGTCACAAAGCTCAAATCATCTCAAACTGGTTTCTTGAACATAACAATGAGTTCTCTATACTCAAATGCCCTCTACAGTCACCAGATCTTAATCCAATCGAGCAGGTTTGGGATGTGCTGGAACGGGAGATTCACATCATAGTTGTGCAGCTGATAAATCTGCAGAAACTGTTTGATGATATCACATATAGACCAAAATCTCTGAGGAATGTTTCCAGCACATTGTTGAATCTGTGCCATGAAGAATTAAGGCAGATCTGAAGGCAAAAGGGGGTCTAACCCAGTACTAGCAAAGTGGCCAGTGAGTAATGCCTCTTCGATTCGTAATACACTTAGGCTTTTGTTTAAAGTGGAACTATAATGCCTCTTTTCACAAGATGTAATATAAGATCCCCAGAATGTGTCTGTGAAGTTTCAGCTCAAAATACCCCACAGATCATTTATTATAGCTTGTCAAATTTGCCCCTATTTGGGTGTGAGCAAAAACACGCCGTTTTTGTGTGTGTCCCTTTAAATGCAAATGAGCTGCTGCTCCCGCCCCCTTTCCAGAAGAGGGCGGAGCTTTAACAGCTCAACAACAACAAAGCTGGAGAATCTCACGCAGCCAAAATGACGAAAGTGTTCAGCCTTACATTGTTCAAACCGGAGTCGACACTGATGGAGAGACTCAGGAAGAACTTTTAGAGTGAAACTGGACGTTTCTGAATGGTTAGTGGATAAATGTATGTAGTTGCTGTGGAGTTGATTCAACTCATCCACTAGCATGTGCCGTCATGTTCATCTTTTGTGTTGAATTGACCCTCGTTTGTGAAGCAGTCCGGCGTAAAATGACGGCATGTCAACAACACTCTACTACAACAACTCTTCCTCTTCTCTAAAGCAGCCCAACATGGCCCCGCCCCCTTTGTTGAGTGTTCTCGGGGGCGGGGTTTATGTAAATTTTAGGGTTTGTGATGTCACTAACCCGGGAAGAAGCTCGTTGTAGTCTTTAAAAAGCGATTTCTGTAAAAGAAAATATCTCTCTTTGCATTGAACTCTGAGCGTCGTAACTTTGCAGATGTTGTTTATGATCAAACAGCAACATTACACACTAACTAAAGTTAAAAAAGTCAAATCATAATCAATGACCCCTTTAAGGTGGATTTTTAGCTTCATTGGACCCTAGTGGTAGTAACCAGATTTTCTTTAGGTTAAAGTGGGGGCTTTATTCCACAACTGATTAAATCATGTCCATTTGCTCCTGAGTAGATTTTCCAAAGTGTCGTTTCTAATGACTTTAAGAACAGCTGACACACTGTGTCCAGTCATGAGGTAAAAACACTCTTCTGAGTAAAACTTTCCAAAGTTTGTGTAGGCCTTGTTTCTCAGGTCGTCTGGAATGCCAGCGGTGCGGAGAGGGCAGCTAGTCAGGAGGAATATAAGCAGCTTAAGGATGACGAAGCAAATATTTTTCATGACAGTCACACATTTTGTCTCAAATTCTCATTAGTGTACAAATATTTAAAATGATCAGCGTAGCCATAACTCTAGTCACAGAACTCACATACACACAGACACGCACCAGTTAATGTAAGAAACATGACGTGGGACTGTATATGCTTTCGTGGAATGGTGGTTTAGTAAGTTTCCTTGTATTTTGTAAAGGATCTGGTTGAATAACATTCACTTTTGGACTGTTTTAATGTAGCGTGAAGAATGTTTCTGACATGTCGAGGTCTGGTAGGCTGAAATGGAAGGTCATAAGACTAACCTTATAAGAGTCAGGCTATTGTGTTTCTCTGGAGAATTGGCCTAGAGGGCAAAAGTCATGTGATGTATTGACTTTAGACTTAAAGTCACTGATGTTGTTATTCTAGCTGTGTTTATCATGACTAATTTGCAACTTGGTTCTGCATGTGATTTTATCGCTGAGACCGTATTTCTACCACTTTATCTCCCCGTTTTGCTTGTGCTGCGTCAGAACTCACAACAAATCTTCCTTTCCCATCATCTTTTCTCAAGCTGCATAGAGGAGAGCAGATCATGAAGGCCTTATCAAGGAATGGAGATTAGCAGAAGTATATGCTGCAAAAAATGATTTTCCCTTTCAATTAAAGGGATAGTTCACCCAAAAATAAAAATTCTGTCATCATTTATTCACCTTCAAGTTGTTCTAAACCTGGATGAGTTTCACTGAACACAAAAGAAGATATTGTGAGGAATGCTGGTTACAAAACAGTTTCTGGTTTCCATTGATTTTCTTTTTTCATACTATGGAAGTCAATGGGGACCAAAAACTGTTTGTTTGGTTACCAACATTCTTGAGGGTGAGTATGATGACAAAATGTTTACTTTTGAGTGAACTATCCCTTTAAAGGATTAGTTCGCTTCAGAATTAAAATGTCCTGATCATTTACTCACCTCCATGTCATCCAAGATGTTCATGTCTTTCTTTCATCAGTGGAAACGAAATTAAGGTTTTTGATGTAGTGGACTTCACTGGGGTTCAACGGGTTGAAGGTCCAAATGTGAGTTTCAGTGCAGCTTCAAAGAGCTCTACATGATCCCAGACGAGGAATAAGAGTCTAATCTAGAGAAACCATCGGACATTTACTGAAAAAATAACAAATTATATACTTTATAACCACAAATGCTCGTCTTGCACTGCTCTGTGATGCTCCACGCATGACGTAATCATGTTGGAAAGGTGATGTAGTTGGAAGTACTGTGGTACTCCTCCAACTTCAAAATCATCCGACATCGTTGTTTTACCTATTTTTGTAAAGGGTGTTTGACTTACGTCTTTGCACGTTCACTTTGTAAACACTGGATCGGTACTTTCGTGACCTTTCCAACATGATTACGTAATGCGTGGCACATCACAAAGCAGTGCAAGATGAGCATTTGTGGTTAAAAAGTATAAAATTATTTATTTTTAGGAAAAATGACTGATTTTATCAGATGGTTCACCAGCAGTCACATTCAGCATGGGTCACTGGGTCGTTGAACCAGGTTTTCTCTTGTTGTCTTTGGGTGTTGTGACTCAGGTAATAGTGGGAAGAGGACAATAGAGCATGGTGTGTTTTGAGTGGACGTCAGGATACTCCTCCCTCAGAAGGTTCAGCAGGAAGACCCTCTCCATGCCTGTATATAACAATCAGGAATGTAGGAACGGTTCGCTCCATGCTTGCGTGTTTTCTACATACGTGACTTCTGTGAAAGGTTTACTAATCTTAAAACTACATCTTCATTTGACAATGCTTTCGTTCCAGTTATTTTATATCATTCTGGATTTATAAACACCTGTCCGGAACTATTAATTAAGTCACATTTCAATATAATGCAAAAATGTAATAATTACAAAATAACTCTGGGATACAAAAGAACAAAGAGCACAATAGAAGTAGGTATAATGAAAAGAAACATGACCAAGAAGTGAACACACCCCCTAAACCTGTTTTACACACCTTTAGATGAGTAATCAGCTCAAACTCATCTATAAAGCATGCTGGGTAAACAGGAGTGGCACATGAATAGAGTGGTATTGTGCTCGTATAGGTCGGCAGGTGTTGATATGTATGAGCTAAAGATTTCTAGGATGTTCTGGGTGTTGTCAGGATCTCTTTTAGAGTTGCTAAGGCATTTGTAATGCATTGTCACACAGGCGTAGGCTGTTCTGGTTTTAAACATGTCCTCTAGGTTGACCCAGGCCGAGGGGTGACGGAGCGGCTCTGATTTCATTTCACATGGCACAGAGATTGTTGGGCTGCCATGTGCTCAGCTTCCTCTGTCCTGCCAGGTCATCACGTACTGCAGCTTTAATGTGCCTTCGGGCACGTAAGAGCTCCACATCCAAACCTGAGATATTCATGCACGAGTCCCGAACAAAGCTTCAAAGCTTCATGGCACAGATATTTGAAAGAGATTTATTAAATGAAAATATTTACAAATATTTTGTAATTTTTTTAATGAGCAGATAAAAAAAATAAAAAAAATAAAGATAAATCTATTTTACAAGAATAAAGCATCCTATTTTGAGTCAGGTTCTTTGATTGAAACAGAAACATACAGTACATGTACAGTTACTCCACACACAAGGATGAGTACATAATACCAGAAATTATATTTAATTTCAGGTATATAGCCTATAAATACCATATATATATATATACACACACACACATACTTAATGTATATATACACAATTTAATGCATATATATGCAATATATATACATTTAATGTATGTGTGTGTGTATATATATACGCACACATACGCATTCAATCTTATATACATTTATATGTATATTAGGGCTTTTCAACGATAATTGTGATTATCGTGTCCAAAATGTTTACGTAATATATGTGTGTTTGTTCTGTGTATAATTTTTATGTATATATAAATAAACACACATTCATGTATATATTTAAGAAAAATATCTTATATTTATATATAATATAAATATATATAAAATATATATATACACTACCGTTCAAAAGTTTGGGATCGGTACGATTTTTAATGTTTTTAAAAGAAGTTTCGTCTGCTCACCAAGACTGCATTTATTTAATTAAAAATACAGTAAAAACAG
>RJVU01068204.1:836920-854997 GCA_003731715.1 Anabarilius grahami | reverse complement strand
GAAGCCACACTTTGGACCGCCGACGCACGCTATCCATGTTCGACTCGCTCGGTTATGCCAACACTTCCGATGGACGCTTCTTCGTTGGTGTTCAGCGGTTTCTTCTTCCAGTCGGCGGACTGTGAATCGAAACTAGGAATCGAAATTTAAACTTTTGAACGATTCCGGGAAAATCGAAAAGCTAGTCCCGGTTCCAATCGATACTCGATACCCAAGCCTAATCGCAACAGCAGCGGAGCACGAAAACCTTATTATTATTTCTCATTGTTTTTAAGAAATGGTACAACATCATATAAATTTCAACTTTGAAATTTCTTTCAAATTGATTTTCTTCATGAAGAATTTTTTTTTATTAACATACAAAACACTAGAGCTGTCAAAAGTACCAACTTCTTCTCTCTCTTTGAATGGGGAAACATTAAATTCTCCAAAGCTGTTCGCCAAGCTTTCGATTTAATTTCATATTTGAAATCACCAATGAAATCTGACAACAACCGTCTCATAAATTCTGTTTCTAAACGCTCGAATCGAATCAAAAACCGGCATTTTTCAGGCTGTTTCAAACTAATGCGCATGTGCAGTCCTAAGTGTCTCATTTCAGAGGCGCGTGTCTGACTGTTTCTATCGGAACCGGAGCTTCTAACGGACGCTGCAGTGACGCGATGACTTTACCAATCAGTGATTGGCTCTTATTTAGAAGGCGGGACTTATTCCGCCATATTGCGCGTTGCACTTTCTCCCATTCAAAACAATACGAGTGATGCGTCTTGTGTTTTTCTAGAGTCTTTGCTGAAATTTTAAAAATGTGACGCTTTGAGCGCTGTTGAGTGGATTCGTAAACACCTCTGATTGGCCATTGTGTTGACACGTTCAACAGATATGTCTGTGATTGGCTACAATGATCAACGCACGGGAGCATTTGAATTTTAAAGCGTTTTGAAAGCAGACGTATATCAGCGGACTGGTCCACCATAGACGCCTGCTTTCAAACGCTCCCGTGTGTATCTGTGTAAGCGCTTGGTGAAGAGCGTCACTGATGACTATTTACATCGTTTTTGAAGCGTTGATCATTGTAGCCAATCACAGACATATCTGATGAGCGCGTCAACACCAGGTGTGCCTCATACGTCCTGAAAAGTGAAGCTGCGGGCTCTTTGATCGCCCCCTGGTGGCTGGATGCAGTACAGGTCATAAACCCCGCCCTCTCCATGTAAAGGAAAGGCACTTGAGTCAAAATAAAAAAAATAAACTACACTTCCAATGACATTTTCCGAAAGATGGTTTTGGTCATTTAAGGTAGTTGTTATCACGCTGATATATATTCAATTGTTCATTTTTGTGATAAGTTTGATTTTAGCTAGCAATTTGATGCTATAGAAACGAGGCGTGTCGTCATGATTGACAGTTGTGATTGACAGCTTCTCTGAGGACTGTCGGAGCTTCGAGGGGAGATTGAAGATAAATAACTAACTATTAATTTTCGATTTCTGTGTTATTTCATGCATAACCTGATTCAATATGTTCCTGGGTCAACATTTTTGTTGATCCTGGAACAACATTCAAATCAACCAATCAGATTTGAGGGACAAGTTTACAGATTATGTCAAATTTAGGCTTAAAATCATGAATTGGTGCTTCTACATCAGTGTTAATCATCTATCATTTCCCTCTGATTTTTGGGATAACTTATGGGTGGGGTTAGGTTTAGGGGTGGGAATAGGGTTAAGACTAAATTTTCAGACTAGAATGTTGCTCCAGGATCAACAAAATGTGTTGACCCAGGAACGCATCTAACTCAGCAATATCAGTGCGTTATTTCACACCAACAAAATGAGTTGTTCATCAGTAAACTGTTCTAACCGACCTTCAGGATCTGACGGATCACTGAGCTTTTCTCGGTAACTTTAAATGTGGGCGTTATAAGCTAATTAATAAATATTATTAGTTAAGATAACACGCCTAACGTTAGCCATGACGGGGAAAAGCAGGTGATCGTTATCTGGCAGTTACTCATTATTTTTATAGGTATAAAATAATAATTATCAGGACTAATGATAGCCTACTCTAATTAATTCCAGAGCACAGTCTACAGCAATCGAGCTCCTGTAACGTTAGTTTAACCCTTTATTTAAAATGACACGACCGTTTCTGACATTTTAGAGTTGTTTCTAGTGGCATATTAATGAGTTTATCTACTGAATTTGCTGTTTCAAAAATATTATTGCTCTAGAAACAGATCAGCCTATTATTTTATAGGTAGAATTTTAAATTGTGTATAGTTTAAAATACATCAATGATGACGCAGTCGTCTGGGCGGAAGTTTGATACCGCGACGATTCCTTCTGCGCATGCCAAACTGACGTTTTTGCGTAACATGTCAGCGCCCATCGTCGAATGTTTACGTTCAGTTCATTGCAATGGAAGGAAGTGGCATCCATCTTTTTTTACAGTCTATTGGTCCACACAATGGCCAATCAGAGGTGTTTACAAATCCGCTCAAGAGCATTCAAAGCGAGTTTTGACAACTCTACAAAAGACAATAAAACAGCATAAAAATGATTGATAATATGGCAAACCATGTTTTGACAGCCAATAAATCTCTAAACTAAGAGGTCTGCTTTTGTATATCCAGAGTGTTGTTTGAATGAAGAGTGTGTACAGAGAGCTGAGTGTGTTTTCAAGCTCATTGTTGTCAGGACAGCGTCCAAATGACGGTTCTATCTGTTTATGCACCATAAACAGCACAGGGAACATCACAGTCTGTCATTATCATCTCAGTTTATCCGAGACATCTTACAGTGTTTTGTTTCAGGGATGTTCCCTCTGAATCACCTCATTTAAGACAATTTCCAAGCCTTATACTATATATATATGCAGTACATAAAAAAAACTGAATTCACAGCAGGTATCAATATCAATGTCTAACCCAGGATTAGACGCACAGAAGATGTCTGTCCTGGAGTTCATTAAGTTTCTCATTCACTGCGTGTGTTTATTCTCCAAGGACTGCAGAATTAATCAATATTTCGCCATTTCTTGAGTGCTGAGGATTTTGTGATTCGTTCTTTAAGGGCTGGTGATGTTTTTGGAATCCAGACAAGCTGTCACTTGAGCTCAGGAAATTAATTTTTTGGTTATTTTATGAACTCTATACCCAAGGCTTAATATGCTAAATATTCAAAACATTTGTTCAGAGATCTAGGCTAATTGCAAGCACATGTAAAAATGACACTGGAGTGAAAATGTTCACATTTGTTTAGATATTTTAATGTGTTTGTGTTGGTGCTGCCAAAACATCCATTGGGAGAATCACATTTTTGAACGAAATGCAATAATGTTGGATGTTTACACTGTAAATCACAGTAGATCTGCTTGGTTACTTCTCAAGCTTTCACTAGGATTAGTCTATTGGGTTTGAATGAAATAGCTCTTCTGTGGTGTTGTGGTTCAGCGATGTTAAAGATTGTTTCCATGTGATTGTAATTTCAGATTTGATGCCAGATTGTGAAAGCGATCAGTGACAGATCAATCGGACACAATGACTGCCGTGAACGCTCCGCAAGACAGGTAAATGTGTGAGCGTGACCTCCTCACGGGATGAAAAATGCTCAATAGTGAAACTTCACGTGCATAAAATGCCATGTCTTCCAGGTACAAAGCTGTATGGATCATATTCTTCATTCTGGGCCTGGGAACTCTCCTGCCATGGAATTTCTTCATGACTGCTACTATGGTAAACAACTTTATTAGATGAATCCACAATTATGCGAACGCTTTTTGGCAATGTAAAATTCAGATGTTTAATGTAACTTAACTTTCACATAGAGGACCGCTCAACATCTCTGACTTCTTCTTGTTCTAGTATTTCACCAAACGTCTGAAGGACCCACAAACCAATGGAGAACACAATAAAACAGCCAATGGGACGGTGGTGATAGAGGTCGACAGTCGTAGCGTCCTAGAGTCAAAGTTCAACAATGTGATGACACTGTGTGCCATGGTGCCGCTGCTCATTTTCACCTGCCTCAACTCCTTCATCCATCAGAGGTGAGACAAACTCTGAAACTGCATGTAAGAGTGATTAACAAACGTACTGCCACCAATTTAACTTAAAAGATTACATATGTAAAATGGCTTCAGTGAACAACTAAATTTATCTAACTGGACAGAATTAAAATGTCCTGATGATTTACTCACCCCCATGTTATTCAAGATGTTCATGTCTTTCTTTCTTCAGTCGAAAAGAAATGAAGGTTTTTGATGAAAACATTCCAGGATTTTTCTCCATATAGTGGACTTCACTGGGGTTCAATGGGTTGAAGGTCCAAATGTGAGTTTCAGTGCAGCTTCAAAGAGCTCTACATGATCCCAGACGAGGAATAAGAGTCTAATCTAGAGAAACCATTGAAAAAAATTAAGAATTATATATTTTTAAACCACAAATGCTCATCTTGCACTGCTCTGTGATGCTCCACGCATGACGTAATCATGTTGGAAAGGTCGTTGTTTTACCTTTTTTTGTAAAGGCCGTTTGACTCAGTCTTTGACGTTCGCTTTGTAAACACTGGATCGTAGGGCTGGGTATTCACACAATTTTCACGATTCGATTCGATATTGATTATTTTGGATGTAGTATTTCAGTTACAGTACATGGCACATTTTCTAGAGGAAAAAAATCTCAACTAATGCTGTAAACTACACATGAGAGTCAGTTGGTACTACTATAATAATATTGAGGGTTAAATTAACTTATTTATATACAAACACTTAAATTACACTCAATGATGTTTTTATTATAAATAAAGTTTAGAATTACATAATCATATTTCTACTCCAATTCGTTTTTTTTAAATATAAACATTTAAATCGTGGCTGTAATAACTGATTTATTCAAACATGCATTAAATATTGAAGAACATTATAATGAATATGTAACGGTGCATAGCTATATTTATCAGAATGCTGCTTTCTAGAGCACTTTTCTAGCTGACTAATGAGTTTATGGTCACTGAATGTTTTTCTGAGGTAAATGTGACGTTACGTGACATTGTTTACAAGCTGTTTTATTGAGTCTTTCCGAGGTTAAAACACTGATTGAGCGATTACACGAGACATGATACGGATTTCAGTAAGTTGTACTGTATATTTGAACATACCTTCAGATGTTCATGCATGTTTATTTCGCTGTAACTGGTATTAAAGCGGAGGAGAGGATGATCACATGCTTCTCTTTAACTGAGGCGCTAAAGCGATCCGTCACGCCACATTAAACAGCGCCAAAACGGTATTTATTTTTTGAATCTCATAATAAGATGGACGTCATTTGAAATCTGAGACTTTGCTTCATATCAAAAGTAACAAAGCACAAAGATTATTGCGATTTATTGGATGGGAGGCGCTACATATTCTGCTGAAAACAGACTAGACTAATCGATTCTTGGGATTTAAGAATCGATATCAGTTCGTAAAAATGAGAATCGATTAAAATCGAGAATCAATATTTTTTTACCCAGCCCTACTGGATCAGTACTTCCACCTACGTCACGCGTGACCTTTCCAACATGATTACGTCATGCGTGGAGCATCACAGAGCAGTGCAAGACGAGCATTTGTGGTTAAAAAGTATATAATTTTTATTTTTTTTAGTAAATGTCCGATGGTTTCTCTAGATAAGACTCTTATTCCTCGTCTGGGATCATGTAGAGCTCTTTGAAGCTGCACTGAAACTGACATTTGGACCTTCAACCCGTTGAACCCCAGTGAAGTCCACTATATGGAGAAAAATCCTGGAATGTTTTCCTCAAAAACCTTCATTTTTTTTCCACTGAAGAAAGAAAGACATGAACATCTTGGATGACATGAGGGTGAGAAAATTAATATTGAAGTGAACTATGAATTTCTTTTTAAATCTACAATTTAAGGGTGAGTTGGACCAGATAATGAAGGAAGAACATCCCTCGTGACTTATGAGTGTCATTAACACACTCCCATGCTCCTCTTGTTTCATAGTTTTGTTGACTTGACAGTTATTTAACAATGTGGAAAATTAGTTGTAACAAAGAATGATGAGAGGACTGTGATAATCTTCATAATAGCCGCTCAGAAAACCGTACGCCAGGAGAGTTGATCTTGTGTTATTTTCTTCTGCTCGTTTCTCCCAGGATTCCTCAGAAGTGGAGGATCTCAGGCAGTCTGTCGGTCATTCTCGTGGTGTTTTTAATCACAGCGGTGCTGGTGAAGGTGGAGATGGAACCCCTGCCTTTCTTTGCGTTAACTATGATCAAAATCATCTGCATCAACTGTGAGTACCATCTATCCATCTTCATCATCAGTGCAGTGTTTTTCTCTGTAGTCATTCTCTCCTCTGGGTCAGGTCACATGGTTTGCTTTTATAATGAGTAAAAGATGGCTTGAGTTCACATACATGCTTTGATGCTGATATTAATACATGATATGTTTTGAAAATCAAGCTGGGGAAGATCCTACTTGAAAGAGCGGGAGTGAACTCTCAGAAATGTTTCATGATGTTCTGTGTTGTCACGACCTTTACGACTTTCCATGTGCATTTATCTCAGATCTTAACCATCGTTTTTCTTCATCTCTTTTTGTAGCATTCGGGGCAATTCTGCAAGGGAGTTTGTTTGGTTTGGGTGGAATGCTTCCAGCGTCCTACACCATGCCCATCATGAGCGGCCAAGGGCTGGCGGGAGTGTTTGCGGCCTTCTCCATGATCTGTGCTCTCGCCTGTATGTGTTCCTCCTTCATCGCTCTCTTTATGTTCTTCTTTTCCAAAGCGGAGATATAAAGTCAGAATTGTGAGTTATAAAGTCAGAGTTGCAAGATAGTCAGAGTTGCGAGTTATAAAGCCAGAGTTGCGAGATATAAAGTCAGAGTTGCGAGTTATAAAGCCAGAGTTGCGAGTTATAAAGCCAGAGTTGCGAGTTATAAAGTCAGAGTTGCGAGATAGTCAGAGTTGCGAGTTATAAAGTTAGAGTTGCGAGTTATAAAGTCAGAATTGCGAGATATAAAGTCAGAATTACGAGTTATAAAGTCAGAATTACGAGAGATAAAGTATATATATATTGAGCGTGTGAACATAATGGCCTGTCAGAGGTTCTAGTCAGTAAGTTAGTCAGAGTCCGCTTTACACCGCTGAAAATCATGTTTTGTTTTGTTTTTGTTCAATGCGAGCCGCACGCGAATCTTTTCATTATAATCAACAAAGTGTAAACATGATGTAAATGAGAGATCCACAATATTTTTCTGGTATTGTTACTGATTACTGAAATGTTGGTACTGTGACAACTCTATTCCAGGTGTTTTCAGGTTTTGACCATAAATCTTGTGTTTTCCAGCGGGCTCTGAGTTACAGGACAGCGCTTTCGGCTACTTCATCACTGCCTGTGTTGTTATTCTCCTGGCCATCATTTCTTACCTCGCCCTGCCCAAATTGGTATGGTGTGAATCCCTGACTCTTGACATTCACATGTGTTTCATTTCCACTAATCAATGCAGAGAATTATGATTCGACGTTTACATGTTGAACACTGAAACTGTTTGTTCCGCAGGAGTTTTTCCAGTATTACTCTGAGAGCAATGGCTCGCGGTCCATCGCAGATGAGGAAAACAAGATGGATTTGCTGAAACCAGGTAATGTTCTCTAAACATCTGATGCCCATCAAACACTCATGAACAAACATATGAGACCACAGAGAAATGTGCAGAACTTTACAAGTCCCTGGCTGTAGAGGTGATGTTCTCTGAAGACTACAAATCAACAATTAACTGAAGTAATATTCAGACCACATACGGACGTCTCTGGTCAAGATTGTGAGAATTTATTTTTGCCTCAGAATATGCGTACTCTTTTTTTATAATTTTATTTTTTTTATATAGCTTTTGTTTTATATTATTTTATAGCACTTTGTTTTATTTAATTTGATAGTGTTTTGTTTTGTTTTGACTGTATCCTTAAATATTGACTGAGTTTAACATTCTTTTATTTTGTTTTATTGTATAGTATTTTGTTTTATTTTATAGCATTTTGTTATTATTTAATTTTATAGCATTTTGTTTTGTTTTATTGTATAGCATTTTGTTTTATTTTTTATTTTATTTTATAGCATTTTGTTTTATTTTATTTTATAGCATTTTGTTTTATTTTTTAATTTAATTTAATTTTATAGCATTTTGTTTCTATTTAATTTTATAGCATTTTGTTTTATTTAATTTTGTAGTATTTTGTTTTGTTTTGATTGTATCCTTAAATATTGACACTGAGTTTAACATTTTCTGTTTTGTTTTTTATAGCATTTTGTTTTTATTTTATAGCATTTTGTTTTATTGAATTTTATAGCATTTCATTTTGTTTTGTTTTATTTTATTTCATAGAATTTTGTTTTGTTTAATTTTATAGTATTGTTTGATTTTATAGCATTTTGTTTTTTATTAAATTTTATAGCATTTTGTTTTATTTTATTTTATTTTATAGCATTTTGTTCTATTTAATTTTATAGTATTTTGTTTTGTTTAATTTTATAGTATTTTGTTTTGTTNTTTTGTTTTATTGTATAGTATTTTGTTTTATTTTATTTTATAGCATTTTGTTATTATTTAATTTTATAGCATTTTGTTTTGTTTTATTGTATAGCATTTTGTTTTATTTTTTTATTTTATTTTATAGCATTTTGTTTCTATTTAATTTTATAGCATTTTGTTTTATTTAATTTTGTAGTATTTTGTTTTGTTTTGACTGTATCCTTAAATATTGACACTGAGTTTAACATTNTTTTATTTTATTTTATAGCATTTTGTTTTTATTTTATCTGATTTTTATTATATATCATTTTGGGGTTTTTTTATTTTATTTTTTAGAATTTTGTTTTGTTTTGACTGTATCCTTAAATATTGTGACAGAGTTTAATACTCAGATGTTTTGTTTTGAATATACCCCTAAATATTTTGACTCAGGGACACTAACAAGTGCCCTTTAAATGCTTTAACACTAGTCCCAGAGTGGCTGAACGTGTCCTAATGTGTTTTTTCATGACATTTCAGAACTTATTTGCTGCTAAATCACAAATACAGCTTCATGGCTTTGTGTCTGACTCGTATCATCCGTGATATTCCCTGTAAAGAGAAATCGATTGTGTATTTTTGTTCTTGCAGAAGGTCAAGCGGAGAAGAGGCCGGTCCTCAGTCTGACCGATGAAGAGTCCAGACCCGCGGTGTCCGTGTTCGGCATCTTTAAACAGGTATAAACTTCAGCCACCTCCACCCAACCTCAGCTTCCTCGCGTCTCCATAGCTGGAGCAGATCTGTCATGTTAGTGATGTATAATGAAGCACTGGAGAGCAGGAAGTCTCTGTTTATAATAACACTTTATGTCTGACTCAGATCTGGGTGATGGCTCTGTCCGTTTGCTTTGTCTTCGCCGTCACCATTGGCACCTTCCCAGCCGTCACTGCTGATGCCAAGTCCACTATTGCTGAGGGGGGTCAATGGGGTGAGTGTGTGTGTGTGTGTGTGTGTGTGATGCTTTACTGCACTGATGTTCTCTACAGAAATGTCACAGCTGTCTCTTTACCCAGAATCGTATTTCATCCCGGTGTCCTGCTTCCTCCTGTTCAACGTGATGGACTGGGTCGGTCGGAGCCTGACGGCGGTCTGTATGTGGGTACGTGTCCGTCACTCCTCAAACATGTGCTCCGAACGCTTCGTTAAGGCCAGAATCTGACGGAGCATCTGCTTTTTGTATTTGACCGTCCCCTGGGATTTTCATGGAATTCCTATAAAGATGTTCTTTCTGAAAAGACTCGACTATAAAGAGCAAAACATTTGACTGGAAAATCCTACATCATGTCAAACGAATAGTTCAGCCAGAATTAAAACCGCCGTTCCAAACCCATGTGACTTTCCTTCTTGGACAAAAAAATAAATAAAAAGTACCATCAAATGATCATAAAGTTGTGCAGAAGTGGTCTTCTGAGGTCATGTGATCGCTGAATAACAGATTCATGTTCCTGACGCTAAACTACAGTGTGCTCAGGTCACATGACTACTGTATGATACTGTTATGATCGCTTAAATTACTGTTTGATAAATGAGTAGATGTAAAGGATTTATTTATTATACAAATAAAGTAGATTGTTCCATTCATCATCTACTCATCCACCAATCTACCTATCCATCCATCCCTCCATCCATCCACCCATCTATCCATCATCCATCTATCCATCATCCATTCATCTACTCATCCACCCATCCATCATCCATCTACCTATCATCCATTCATCCCTCCATCCATCCACCCATCTATCCATCAATCCATCCATCCATCATCCATCCATCCATCCATCCACTCATCCACCCATCCACCCATCCATCTACCTATCATCCATTCATCCCTCCATCCATCCACCCAACTATCCATCAATCCATCCATCCATCATCCATCCATCCATCCACTCATCCACCCATCCACCCATCCATCTACCTATCATCCATTCATCCCGCCATCCATACATCTACCCATCCTTCCCTCCATCCCTCCATCCATCCACTCATCCACCCATCCATCTACCTATCATCCATTCATCCCGCCATCCATACATCTACCCATCCTTCCCTCCATCCCTACATCCATCCATCATCTACTCATCAACCCATCTACCTATCCATCCCTCCATCCACCCATCCATCCCTCCATCATCTACTCATCCATCCATCCACCCATACATCTACCCATCCTTCCATCCATCTGTCCATCCATCCATACATCCATCCTCTATCCATCATCCATCCATCCATCCATCTACTCATCCACCCATCCATCATCCTCTATCCATCTACTCATCCACCCATCCATCTACCTATCATCCATTCATCCCGCCATCCATACATCTACCCATCCTTCCCTCCATCCCTACATCCATCCATCATCTACTCATCAACCCATCTACCTATCCATCCCTCCATCCACCCATCCATCCCTCCATCATCTACTCATCCATCCATCCACCCATACATCTACCCATCCTTCCATCCATCTGTCCATCCATCCATCCATACATCCATCCTCTATCCATCATCCATCCATCCATCTACTCATCCACCCATCCATCTACCTATCATCCATTCATCCCTCCATCCATCCACCCATCTATCCATCAATCCATCCACCCATCATCCATCCATCCATCCATCCATCATCCACCCATCCATCCATCCATCCTTCCATCCATCCATCCATCCGTCTGTCCGTCCGTCCATCCATGAATGTTATCAATGCTTTCTTTTATCACAATAGAAATATAGTAGATATTCAGGCTTTTATTTATTTATTTATTGATCTATCATAGTACATATCAAGGCATGTATTTGTTTATACATTTTTTNCCATCCCTCCATCCATCCATCCATCCCTCCATCCATCCACCCATCTATCCATCATCCATTCATCTACTCATCCACCCATCCATCCATCCATCTACCTATCATCCATTCATCCCTCCATCCATCCACCCATCTATCCACCCATCCCTCCATCCATCCATCCACCCACCCATCCCTCCATCCATCCATCCATCCCTCCATCCATCCACCCATCTATCCATCATCCATTCATCCACTCATCCACCCATCCATCCATCCATCTACCTATCATCCATTCATCCCTCCATCCATCCACCCATCTATCCATCAATCCATCCATCATCCATCCACCCATCCATCCACCCATCCATCCACCCATCCACCCATCCATCCATCCACCCATCCCTCCATCCATCCACCCATCCATCCACCCATCCATCCACCCATCCATCCACCCATCCATCCATCCCTCCATCCATCCATCCATCCCTCCATCCATCCAAACATCTATCCATCATCCATTCATCCATCATCCATCATCCATTCATCTACTCATCCACCCATCCATCCATCCATCTACCTATCATCCATTCATCCACTCATCCACCCATCCATCCATCCATCTACCTATCATCCATTCATCCCTCCATCCATCCACCCATCTATCCATCAATCCATCCATCCATCCATCCATCCACTCATCCACCCATCAATCTACCTATCATCCATTCATCCCGCCATCCATACATCTACCCATCCTTCCCTCCATCCATCCATCATCCATCCATCCATCCATCCATCCACTCATCCACCCATCCATCTACCTATCATCCCTCCATCCATCCATCATCCATCCATCCATCCACTCATCCACCCATCCACCCATCCATCTACCTATCATCCATTCATCCCGCCATCCATACATCTAACCATCCTTCCCTCCATCCCTCCATCCATCATCCATCCATCCACTCATCCACCCATCCATCTACCTATCATCCATTCATCCCGCCATCCATACATCTACCCATCCTTCCCTCCATCCCTCCATCCAACCATCATCCATCCATCCACTCATCCACCCATCCATCTACCTATCATCCATTCATCCCGCCATCCATACATCTACCCATCCTTCCCTCCATCCCTCCATCCATCCATCATCCATCCATCCATCCATCCACTCATCCACCCATCCATGTACCTATCATCCATTCATCCCGCCATCCATCCATCATCTACTCATCAACCCATCTACCTATCCATCCCTCCATCCACCCATCCATCCCTCCATCATCTACTCATCCATCCATCCACCCATACATCTACCCATCCTTCCATCCATCTGTCCATCCATCCATCCATACATCCATCCTCTATCCATCATCCATCCATCATCCTCTATCCATCTACTCATCCACCCATCCATCTACCTATCATCCATTCATCCCTCCATCCATCCACCCATCTATCCATCAATCCATCCACCCATCTATCCATCAATCCATCCATCCATCATCCATCCATCCATCCACCCATATATCTACCCATCCTTCCATCCATCCATCCATCCGTCTGTCCGTCCGTCCATCCATGAATGTTATCAATGCTTTCTTTTATCACAATAGAAATATAGTAGATATTCAGGCTTTTATTTATTTATTTATTGATCTATCATAGTACATATCAAGGCATGTATTTGTTTATACATTTTTTATAAGAAAAATATTGTTACACAATAATAAGGTTGTTATTGCCCTTAGTGATGCTGCTAAATCAACTCTCAAGGTGAAGATACACGGGCAACTTTTTGAGCGATGTGGCTTTGGCACTTTACCACTGAGAATGGGCAACAAATTATGATCTCAAGTATCCAGATGGAAATGTGTTGCTCATTCTCAAAGGGAAAGTGCTCAGCGACATTGTTCAAAAGGCTGCCCCATGTATCATCACCTTGAGACTATGAGTAAGTCAAGTTTAACTGTGTGTTCATGTATTTGGTTCCTGGTGTGAAGGTTTTCCTCATCCTGTTTGTACAGTCTGGAGTCGATCTGCTTTCAGTAAATGGTGACTTGATTTCCTCTCACTAATTCAAAATGCAACTCAAAACAGAAAATATTTACATGGAATTCAAACTGTTACTTCCACCATAAAACGTCAAACTCACTTAAAACAGGATGGGCTGATAAAGTTATTAAGGAAAACCTCAGTGGAGCCGATGGGAATCATTCTGGAAATCCTTATCAGTATTCCTGGCATTTGGCAACACGGCCACTGCAGTCCCGTGTGCAGTCAGCTGATGTGCTGGAGGATACTTATAGATTGAGTCCATTAAATGAGAGATTTAAACAAGTGTGCATTGTTAGGGAAGAGCTGAGCATCATGGGAGCAGCAGTACTGAGGTGTATAGAGACGGTGGATGAGTTTAAATGTCATGTTCAGCCAATCACTGTATTTAGATTTCGTGCTGTCATGGGTTTTGTGGATTTTAGGGGCGAAACACGTTCTCACGATCACAGAATGTGTTCAAGATGCTGAAGGGCTGATCTAACTCTTTCCCACGCACCGATTGGCTGTTTCAGTGAATGGATTGCAGTGGTTGACCAGCATGGGTTTATAATGGCCGATTCTCTCCTGATAGTTTATTTATATATGATAATGACAGATAACTGTGTTATGATATAATATAAAATTATGATTTAATGCAGATGTGACACTGTGATACAAAATTGCTGATTGCTGGATTTTTTTTATACAATATTTAAATTAATATTCATTATTATATATTAGTAATATTTATTTGTCTCAGTGTTAGTTTAGTATTATTTATATACTATTGAAATATTTATTCATATTTTGAATAAGCTTGTATTTTTATATTTATAGTTTTCATTTTTAAGTTTTAACCATTAATTTTATGTGATTTTGTCATTTTTATTTGTTTTTTTTTGTTGTTTTTAATATTTCTATTTATTTCAGTTGTAGTTTTAGTAATTATTTAGTACTTAAACTTATTTAGGCAACATTTCTAATTTCTACATTTTATGTTTGTTTTTTTTTATCTAATATTTATCTTTTATATAATTTTATAATATTGTTTATGTATTTATAATTTAATAACACTGATTCTTTTCCTTTTTAAATAAAAAAACCAACTGTCCATCCGTTTGTCTACTCATCCATCCATCCATCCATCCATCCATCTGTCTGTCCTCCCGCCTATCTATCAACCCATCTGTCCATTCATCCATCCATCCATCCATCCAAACATTTACCCATCCATCCAACTGTCCATCCGTTCGTTTGTCCATCCATCCACCCATCATCCATCCATCCATCATCTATCCATCCATCCACCCTTCCTTCCTTCCATCCGTCCATCCAACCGTCCATTCATCCATCCATCCATCCATCCAATCGTCCACCCAACCGTTTACCCATCCATCCATCCACCCATCCATCCATTCAACTGTCCATCCATTTGTCTGTCCATCCATCCAACGTCCATCTATTTATCCATCCATCCACCCATCCATCCAACCGTCTACTCATCCATCCATCCGTCCATCCGCCCATCTATCAACCCATCTGTCCATTTATCCACCCATACATCCGTCCGTCCATCTGTCCGTCCACCAACCGTTCACCCACCCTTCCTTCCATTCATCCACCCATACATCCATCCGTCCAACCGTCCACCCATCCATCCAACCGTCCATTCGTTCATCCATCCATCATCTATCCATCCTCCCATCCAACTGTCCATCCATCCAACCATCCATCTATCCATCCAGCCATCCAACCGTCTACCCATCTGTCCATTCATCCATCTATCCAACCGTCCATCCAACCGTTCATCCAACCGTTCATCCAACCGTTTACCCATCCATCCATCCATCCATCCAACCGTCCACCCATCCATCCAACCGTCCATTCGTTCGTCCATCCATCCATCTATCCATCCACCCATCCAACTGTCCATCCATCCAACCATCCATCTATTTATCCAACCATCCATCTATTTATCCATCCATCCATCTATCCATCCAGCCATCCAACCGTCTACCAATCTGTCCATCCGCCCATCTATCAACCCATCTGTCCATTTATCCACCCATACATCCGTCCGTCCATCTGTCCGTCCACCAAACGTTCACCCACCCTTCCTTCCATTCATCCACCCATACATCCGTCCGTCCATCCGTCCACCAACCGTTCACCCACCCTTCCTTCCATTCATCCACCCATACGTCCATCCGTCCAACCGTCCACCCATCCATCCAACCGTCCATTCGTTCATCCATCCATCATCTATCCATCCTCCCATCCAACTGTCCATCCATCCAACCATCCATCTATCCATCCAGCCATCCAACCGTCTACCCATCTGTCCATTCATCCATCTATCCAACCGTCCATCCAACCGTTCATCCAACCGTTCATCCAACCGTTTACCCATCCATCCATCCATCCATCCAACCGTCCACCCATCCATCCAACCGTCCATTCGTTCGTCCATCCATCCATCTATCCATCCACCCATCCAACTGTCCATCCATCCAACCATCCATCTATTTATCCAACCATCCATCTATTTATCCATCCATCCATCTATCCATCCAGCCATCCAACCGTCTACCAATCTGTCCATTCATCCATCTATCCAACCATCCATCCAACCGTTTACCCATCCATCCATCCACCCATCCAACTGTCCATCCGTCCGTCCATCAAATTTGAAAAAAAAAGAGGAAAAAAAAGCACTATATATTTGCAAAACTATTGATCAGTTTCAAAGCTCAATGTAATATAATATGACCAATACATCAATCTCTCACTGATACAGTGTCGAAGGGGTGGATTTCTCTCCAGATTTGGGTGATGATGATGATGATGATGATGTGTTAATGAATGTCTGCAGACACATGTATGATCAGTTTGTCTAACATCTGCTCTCTCTCTGTTCAGCCCGGTAAAGACAGCATCTGGCTGCCCGTCCTGGTCATCGCACGCATGGTGTTCATTCCTCTCTTCGTCCTCTGCAACGTTCAGCCCAGATACTACCTGCCTGTGCTGTTCTCTCACGACGCCTGGTACATCATCTTCATGATCCTCTTCTCCTTCAGCAACGGATACCTGGCCAGTCTCTGCATGTGCTTCGGACCAAAGTGAGTACAAAACAACATCATCAGTGTGCTTGAGAAATAGAATAGAAAAATAACAGTGTTATATATTAACTTATGTACTACATTCACCATGTTGTCATTATCATGTGACCCATCAGCGTCAGTGCCATTCACAAATCCTCTCCCATGGACTTATGGGATAGTAAAGTGTCCATCATATGCATCGTAGTAGGTCATCCGGGTACTTGTTCCCTGAATACTGTGAATTTGGACATACTTATTTTGTTTTCGCCTACTATATAGTTGCTGTTTCCTCAAATAGTGCCCTATTTAGGGATATAGGGGGCGATTTCAGATGCAGCAACAGTAATTCGGTGTCTAAATGATTATAGCACACCTGTGTTGTATTCAGTTTATTATTGTGTGTATTTAAGACCTGTGTTTACGATCCTCTACACCTCATCATCATCATCATCATCATTATATATTTTCTGTACACACTGAACATTGTCCTGATGATTTCTGTCAGAACAGTTCAGTCAAAGTTCTTCATGTCCTCTAACATTTTGTGTTTGTCCCACAGGAAAGTGTCGCAACACGAAGCGGAAACTGCAGGAGCCATCATGGCGTTCTTCCTCTCTCTTGGCTTGGCTTTGGGAGCCGCGTTATCCTTCGGTTTCCGGGCCATGATCTAGAACCGTGGCCTAGGTTCTCAGTATGATGAAGAGGAACTTTAACCCTGGTTGCACACAGAGCCAGAGAGTGTTTTCACACTGCACATGTATTCGTTTGCCCCTCTTGTGCCTCATGAAGAACTGCATACGGCATCTGGAACAGACACACGAGATCAACATGATGTCACGAGCCAAAATCTGTCTGCAATTTTGTGTACTTGTTTAATGTGCCAAATCAGTATTTAGCAATAGTGTACGGATCAGGTTAACCCCTTTCCGTTTGAGTTTTTTAAATGTTTTTGTAGATATTAACAGTTTTAAATGTCGTGTTTTAGATTTGTTTAGTGATGGCAGAGACTTGCAGCTATTAGGGCAGTAGTTCACTGCAAAAAATGATTTTCTTACTTAGTATTTTTACAAATATCTAAAAAATCTTGATGAATTTGAGAAAAGCTTCCAATAAATTCATCAAAATTAAGTTAAAACACTAAAACATCTGTCATTGGGGTCTGAAAATCAAGTTGAATCAAGTTAATTTTTCTGATCCCATTGGCAGATATATTTTTCTAGTTTTACTCCGAGTTAATTTTGATAGATTTTTTCCAGAAAGGCAAAACACTGAGTAAGATAATCAGATTTTGCAGTGTTTCTAGATAATCGTACTGTATCACATCATTAAAGGGCCCCAATTTGAGTTTATAGTGGCATTTTGAATGTCACAATCGTTCAGATGTCTGCGGTTTATTTTGTCAGCTGCATGTATTTGAAGAGTGAAGGCCTAAAATTGTTACTTTTGTCATTATTATTTATGCCTTTGTTTTTTAACAGCTTTTTGTATTATGTATTTTTAAAGCAGCCTGTGTAATGACACGTTCTAACACAAAATTCACAACTTGCTTTGGTG